>CM075814.1:38804916-39017416 GCA_037975025.1 Excoecaria agallocha
TGGATCATGGTTGAGGTGCTGAAATTATTTTATAACATGAGGATATAGAATATTGGATAAATCCCATGCCCTGCATATACATTTTTTGAAAATTAAATACATAGTATACCTGTCCTCTCCTTTTGTAATCTCAAAAGCATTATTATCATTGTACTCAACTTTGCAACCATGAGCAATTTTCAAATAATCCCTAAACAATAACATGCACTTGTACCTATGTCTACTCTTATCAGATTTCAAAATTTGAATCCTATAGCCATTTGCAACCGTATACATATTCACAACTTTCCCTAAACAATAAATCATTCTTATTGTCGGTTCTTTGAAAGCTAACAATTTTACATCAATCACTCTCTGTCTAGCCTCCCTAATTTCCTCAATCAGCTATGGATTAGAATCATTAGCAACTTCCTCACATATTCTAGCATAATCCTTATACTCACTGTCTTTCGAGTCTTCACAAACTTTAACATGTGTTCCATCTTCCTTAAATCCATGTGAACTAGACTGAACATTAACATCTTCCCTCTTCTCATTTTGCCCTCCACATATACTATCCATTAAATGCACATTCTTAACATTTTTAGTTCTCACATTGAATTCATCATTAACTAAATTTTCATTAACAGGTCTATAAGGAAGCTGCTTTGAGGATCTAACTTTACACTTTAGATGTTTAGACAATAGCTGAATTGATGCACTTTTTAATTGCCCTATTTGAATAAGGTATAATTTTATAACACCCTCTATACATTTCTTTACTCCGTATTATTTTATTAATACCGTTGTTATAATTAATTTGTTCTTTAATTAAATAAAAATCCGGCAGCATGACTATTTAATATTCAAGCTACCCAAACCTGTAAAAGTTCAAATTACACTCCCAAATATATTTCCTCCACTCCAAAACTCCAATCAATTAACTCAGCACTTCTATATTCTCGATTCATCACACAACATCATCCACGATGCACATTTACATACAAGCTATACATCATTCATCCACACCAGCCATATTTTCACATGACATTAATATTACAGGCTATTACAAGTAAGTTCTCGTAATTTATTTACAAGTTATACATCTTTATACAGGCCAAAATCAAAAGATTTCTATTCCTTCTAAGCACCGTACATGCCATACTTTAATCTTCATTGCTAGGCCTACACTCCTGTCCCTGCGTGCAGTCATAAAAACTACACTCTAAGTAACCTAGTTGCTTAGTGGTGAATGTATTTACATAAAATTTTGCTCCAATAAATTATTCACCTAAAAACTACTATTTATTAATAAATCGATTAAATTTCATAACTTGATAAAATTTCATTTTATTCTCTCTACATTAAAATTTTTATCTAATTATCTCAAAATATATTATTCCTATTTAATTTTGATAATTTTCCAGTTTAAGTACAAAATTACAAAATTACCCCTAAAGTTTGACTTTTTCTTTAAGTTTGACCAATTTTGACTTTAGTTTGACTTTTTCTTTAATTTAACTCAATTAATCTCAATTTTAACCTAATCGAATTTTCTCGACTTTTACTTCACTTTAATTACTTAAATTACATTTTAATCCTTATAAGTTTCTTTTGGGATGGCAAATTATGATTTAGATCCCGGACTTTAATTTAATTACAGTGTTACCCTTTTTGGTCAAAATGACTATTTTACCTCATATTATCATATTTGTAAGGCCCCTAATATGACCTTAATTTAATTTGCATATTTTTGAATGGGATTTTTATTTGATTAAGATTAAATTAAATGAGAATTTTGTATAAGTAAGGGTCAAGGGGGTAAATTATCATGTTATTATGTTAATTGCATGAAAATAAAATTTAAGATTATGGTTTAATATTAATTGAGGGTGCAATTGAAGTAAAAAGTATTAATTTGGGGTAAATTTATAATTTCGAAAACTTAGGGGTCAAATGTGGATAGAAGCATATATTTAGAGGTCAATTTGAGAGAAGAAATAAATTGATAGGTTAATGTATGAAAGGAATTAAAAGGAGGGGTTAAAGTTTAACATGCAAAGATTAGCTAGGTTATTTTGTGGCATGCAAAAGGTTTAAGGACTAAAAAGGGAATTATCCCTTGATATTATAAAAAGCCAACTTTGAAGAGAGAGAAAAGAGAGTGGGGCGACATTTCCTTCAAGAAAATGCAGAAATGTTCTTCTTTCTCTCTCATTTATGATTCAAAGTTGATTTCTTTAAGTAATCTTGAAGAGGAAATTATGCATGTTGGTTAATCAAGAGTTTGATGCATCAAATTAAGGTAATTAAACTATTAAATGAACCCTTCATCATTATCATCATCATCATCTTCTTCTTCTTCTTTTCATTTTGGCTGAGGAAAATGTTAATTAAGTGCTGAAAATTTTAAATGATAATGATGTTTGTGAAGGAGAAGAGGAGGGTAAAAAGAGCAAAGGAAAGGATATTGCAAGAGGTTGAAGACATAGGGATTTTCAGCCAAGGTATGGGAACTTAGGGCTGTTCATATTGCATGTGAAATTTTGCTGGAACATGTTGTGGTTGACAAAAATTTAGGGTTATGTTTTGCTAGATTTTATCGAACTGAGGTAGAAGAATAGAATGTGTTATTGCCGATTCGTGAATATATTCACGAGTCGTGATTTATTGTCCAACTCGTAAAGCTCTTCACGAGTCGTGCATCTCTTTCTTCTGGGTCACTCGTGAATGTTGGTCTCACTCGTGAATACCTTCACGAGTCGTGAATTTTAGTCCGACTCATGAGCCTCTTCACAAGTCGTGATATGTAACTTTCTTCTACATTCTTGAACCCCTTCATGAGATGTGAATTTTGGTATTTTTTCTTCACTCATGAATCTCTTCATGAGTCGAACACTTCTTCACGACTGATTGACCTATCTGGATTGTTTTGCTCATAAGTTGAGCTATAGAATAGAAAATTGAGTGATTCTTTTTGCACTGAAAAAATAGACTTCCATACCTATATTTCATATGGAGAAACATAAACTTAAATCTACCTCTAAGTACATGGAATTTAGGGTTGAATCCGGACTAGTCCCCTGGACTGCTTATAGAAACAGAATTTACAATAATAGGCATAACTTTTTGTAAAGATGTTGAAATGTTACAAAATAAAATTATGGTAAAACTAGAGACATGAAAGTCTAACTTTGATGAAGAAATGTTGGCCTAAATCCTTCTAAATTTTATGTTATGAATTTTTCTAAGTGACAGTCCACACTATTTTAGTTTTCAAAACAACCTATAGTATTTTTCAAATAACTCGAGCTATAGGTCAGATATTAAGATGAATTTTGATGCTCTGGAAACTAGACACATAGGGGGATAAGATTGTAGAGATCGTTTTTCCTAAAAATGACACCTTCCATTTGAAATGTGGCTCATAAGTTGAGTCCAGAATGCTGTCCTGTACAGATTTTTGCTACACTTGATATTATGATTTTTAATTAATTGAGACAAATAGTTGTTTATGTGATAGTAAAATAAATTGGATAGGGAATGTAATGTGACTATCAATAAAGGATTTATATTCATACATACACATTCATATGTGTACAATAAATAAAGATTAGTGATGAAAATATCTAACCTATACATGTAATTAGACTTGTACATGATTGTCATATGCCAAATTGATGTATACATATGTAATCTTATGACATGAAAGTGTACATTTTGACATGTACCTATGCTATGAAATAGGAATGTAATAGTATGACCTTGTCATATGTATATGCCCATATGGAAACATGTTGATATTTTGTATAGCACATGATTTGAATAATGATAAAGGTATATATATTGGTAAACATGCTCATAAGAATAAGTCTACTATATGCGAATGTACCCATAGGTATGTACATTTATGATTATGTATATGAGTGTATGAGCATGTAATTGCTCTATGAGATAGAAGATGTTTTAGCATGACTATGAACATGTGAGATGCTTAATGAGAACATGATCAAGTGTATGATATGATGATTATATGTCATGCCTATATGTCATGATGCAAATTTTATAGTCACACGGATTGGATGAGCTAGATGTATAACTTGGCATATGAAATGTGCATATATCTGTTTATGCACCAGAGAACTCATAGTTTTACAAGACTCTGTATATGTACAAATAGTATACTATGAATACAGTCTTAATATGTGAATTGAACATGAATATAGTTCTGCCTGCAATAGAGTTTCAAATGTGGATAGATAGGCGCCTATAGGGAAAATTACAGCTGCCATAGTTTGGCCCAATTGGGTCTAAAGTAAGTTTGATCCTGTTTGGATCATGAACAGCCCCGTTTGGGTTCATAGGCGACCCCGTTTGGGTCTGCTTGACCGGTCTACAGTATAATTTAGCCCCGTTTGGGTCTATAGATCCGATGTCTTCGGATATTTCCCATTTTGATATCGATGTGTATCGATAGTTCCCGTTATCCACTGATAAAAACTAAGGCAGGCTAAACTTTATTTATAGTAATGTTCATAATTAATCAGTTAAAGTTTATCTTACTAAAGATCGTTATTGTGAATTATATTATTGGTTGTCCATAGAAATTGTGTTTCATTTGAATATGTTCACATGGAAAAATTGCCATCTATATGAATTATGAAAAGGAAATATTTGTTACTCTCTTGGGTACAATGTTTATGTACATGAGGATATGCTTTAAGCTTTAAAGTATTTGTTATTATTGTCATGTTATGTTGTATATGTTATTTATAAGTATGTATTGTATATGTACATTTTGATGGCTGTTGTGAGTGGTCATCCATCTGTAGATTTCCCCACTAAGCTTTATAGCTTAGCATGGGTTATTTATCCGTGTAGGTACTGTTAACAAGATTTTGTTGAGGGACGATCTCTGCATCAAGAAGGGCCAACTACCGACTGTTAACCTTGATGTAGGATATCTTTGTATTACTATTATCATATGTTTTGCTTTATGGCCAGTTATCTTATAAATGTATATAATCTATGTGAAGTGTTATAACTCACTAGTAGTAAAGCTAAGAAAGAGTATGTGTGCATGTGATATACATAAAGTAATATTCATATAGTATAGTATGCAAGATACTAAGTATGAAATGCAATGCAGGAATAGACTTGTAGCACGTACATAAGTATATGAAACCGTATGACATGATTAATGGTAAAATGATGGTTAAGTAAATATGTAGTATAAGAATGATTAATAGTATTTAAATTATATGATAAATAGGTTATTTGTATAGGGGGTGCTATAATTTATGGTATCAGAGCCTAGGTTGAGCCTTTTCTGGGTAAAAATGTGTAAAAACAGTTTTTTTGCCTAAAACAGCAAAACTGTCAAGGTGCGATTTTGCCTAAAACAGCTAGCTGTTTTAGGCAAATCTGTTAAGCCATGATTTTGCCTAAAACAGCTAGCTGTTTTAGGCAAATCTGTGAAACGAGTTTTTTGCCTAAAACAGCTATGTTGAACTGTTTTGGTCACGAGAGAAATTTGTTGGCATGTGCTAGGTTTAATTTCAATTGATTAATTATCTATGTATAATTAAGTTAATTGAGTATTGAATCCTAATTTGTATTTAATCAAAATATAATACTTGAGAGGGAATTAAAGTAGCCAAAATTCAAACTAAAATACTAGTTGAATTCGGCAACTTATCACCTTAAATAAGTAAGTTTGTTTTGATTAAATGACTAATGCCATTTGAATTTAAATTCTAATGGAATTTAAATTAGGATATATCTCTTAATTAGGAAGTGATGGAGGCTGAAATTAACAATTAATTTTTGGCACTCACACTTGACCTAAATTGAGTGATATATTTTAATGAATTAAATGAATAAAAGGGGAGGCCATTTTGCTATTTTTCTCTCTTGGCCGAAATACTCAAGGGGAAAGAAATCTTTCTTGTTCTCTTGTGTTCTCGGGCTGAAACAGTAACCTAAAGGAAGAACAAGATCAGATCTTGTGGCTTCAAATCATTCCCATTGCCGAATATACAATCATAGAGCTAGCACTCTTGATTTTAAGCCATCTTTGCAAGTGTGTGTGTGAGAATAGAGGGAGTGGCGTAAAGGCTATTCCTTGGCATTGGTGGTGAAGATCTAAGGTGGAAATATCCTTCTTGGTTGCTGATCATCATCAAAATCAAGTTTTAAAGGCATCTAAAGTTGTAAGTTTAAAACCCTAAAATTGCATGTTTCGATTCTAGCTTTGGATATGTATGGTATGTATGATAAAAATTTTTGTTTTCCGCTGTGCCATCATGATTTTCATACCATGTTATATTCCATCAGTGGTATCAGAGCCTGAACATGCTTATTTTAGTGCTTTAGATGCATGAAAAAATTAATTAAAAATCGTCATTATGAAAACATGCAAATCTGAAATTTTCTGTTTTTAGTTTTTTGCATTGTTTTGGTGTAAAAATGATTTTAATTGATTAGATAGGTATTATAATTAATATGACATGTTAATATACTGTCCTAAGATATTATTAGGGCTGGTAATGGTCGGATTTAATTATTTATACCTGATGGTACATGTTAATTATGAAACTAGGTGCTGGTTAGCATGTAAATTGCTATTTTAACAACTAATTTTCAAAATTAAATGTAAAAACGTTTTTAGGATGTTTGTAAGTGATTTTTAAAGATTAATTATCAGGTCTAGACATATTTTAAATTTGATTTTAATTCTGGTCCATGACAATTTAATTGATTAATTTTAAAATCACTTAAAACTATGTCTAGTTTGTGTTTGTTACATGTTTAATCAAGATTGTTTGTTTTGTTTTGATTAAAATGGTAAAAACACATTTAGATCAGATTGGTACAGAATATTAAATCAATGTTTATGGACTTATTTAGATTAATTAAATGACTCATAAAATTGATTTAAATGTTTGTGCATTTTATGGCATTACATAAGCATTAAACAACTAGTTTTTGTTGTTTGTTTGTTTTTGCATGAATGCCGTGTACTATATATGTGTTCTTCATGATTTTATTTTTAATTCATGTAGCACATATTATATGCATTTTTAATGTTTATGGGCTGTATGACATAAAATTAAAAATGGCATAATTGGAAATTATACTAGAGTTAATTTATAGCACAAATCTAACTAGTTAGTGTTTTGGGCTTTTAAGAGAACTTATTCAATAAGAGGATTTAGTCCATTTGGGCTTTGGCCCAGGCCCATCATGGGGTCTTCTCTTAAAGGTTCAAGTACACAATTTCCATTAATGGGCTTGGCTAAATTAATTAAAATTGGACTTTGTTTTATCCATGAATGCTATGTATATTTATTTGCTAATTTGGTGTGATGAATGGATATGCATGGTGCATTCATGGGCCCTGGGTTTTGTAATTAAATATGGCCTGCGAGCCATTATATTTTATTGTAAAAGTTTTTCATTTATTTCTTAGAATAGAATATATTTGAAGACTTTGTAAATCAAGATGAAGCCCACCGGAGTGGAGAAGCCCAACTCGAAGATTCTTATGTAATAGTATAGAATCTTAGTTGTAGGTTTTTGGGCCCATGTTTGTCACGCTTTACTTTATGCAATTATATATATATGCATGCTATGTATGGATGACAAAGCGTATGCCATGTAAGCCGTAATAAAATGAATCCCTAAAATAGTAAGTCACAAAGTTGCCTTCCTAATTCGAAACATGTCAAGGCATCGATCATCGGTCACGTAGACTAGGAGTCTTAGATGCGCCCGATTATCTTTGTGAGGCATGGGTTGTGAATGTAGGTTGGACTTAACATGAAAAGGGATGCTCGGACCTAGGCAACTAATAAATGGGTTGTGCTATAACATCTTAAGATGTTAGCCCATTTGATCCAAGAGTCATGTACGAGACATGATTGGAGTTTTCCTACCTAAGTAACTTAACTTGTTAGGTGTACAAGCTCAGCTTGACTAATAAGTTGTTGTGAAAAGTGGATCTTGGCCCACATTAAATCACTAACGCGAATTATTTAAAGGGATATTAATTCGGTTTGTGGGATCATAAATAAGACCTCATTTAATCTTGCTAAATTTTATTGTAGATTGAAAATGGCATTTTCAAACAACAATTTCTCATTGCGATCGGTCCTTGAAAAGGACAAATTGAATGGCACCAATTTCATAGACTGGTCTCGAAACTTAAGAATAGTTCTTAAGCAGGAGAAGAAGTCGTATGTTTTGGATGCACCCTTACCTGAGGAACCTGGTAGGAACGCTTCTGTGGTTCAAAAGAAAACTTTTGAGACCAAGAAAAACGACTCTAATGATGTGACCTGTTTGATGCTAGCCACTATGGTGCCTGAATTGCAAAAGCAATTTATGGACCAAGAGGCCTATGCGATCATGGTGCACCTCAAGGAGATGTTCCAAGAGCAAGCTCGTGACGAGAGGTTCGTGACAACAAAGGCCTTAATTTCTTGAAAGATGGCTGAGGGTACTCCTATTAGTACCCATGTACTCAAGATGAAAGGGTATCTTGATACTCTGGAGAAGCTTGAGGTACTAGTGCCAAAGGAATTGGCCACTGACTTGATCTTAGGATCATTGCCTGCTGCTTATGATCCATTTGTGATGAATTATAACATGCATGCAATGAACAAGTCAGTCACTGAGCTTCATGGGATGCTTAAGAATGCTGAAGAAAACATTCGAAAGACCAATCCCGTACTAATGGTTCAAAAGGGAATTAAGAAGGGACCTGCTAAGGGAAAGGGAAAGGGAAAGGGAAAACCCAAGTCAGTTGGGAGTGCACCTCAGGCCCAATCCAAGCCCAAGGCATCAAAACTCAAAGAGAGTGAGAGCACTTGCTTCCATTGCAACAAGATAGGGCATTGGAGGAAGAATTGCGCTCTCTTTAAGGAAGAACAAAAGAAGAATGGAGCCAAGGCGTCCAGTTCTGGTATTTTTGTTGTTGAAATTAACCTTTCTATTTTTACCACTTGGGTATTGGATACCGGTTGTGGTTCTCACATTTGTTCAAATGTGCAGGGGTTAAGAAATAGGCGGTTACTTGGGAAGAATGAAGTGGACCTCCGTGTGGGGAATGGAGCACGAGTTGCTGCCATGGAGATAGGCGACTATCACCTCACTTTACCTTTCGGACTTTGTATTGTTTTGAATAATTGTTATTATGTGCCTGCTATGAGCAGAAACATTATTTCAGTTTCATGTTTGGATAATGATGAATTTGATTTTGTTATTAAAAATGGCAATGCTCATATTCATCGCCAAGACATTTCTTATGGCAATGCCATGTTGCAAAATGGCCTTTATATCCTTGATTTACAAAACAAAGAGTCCATATACAACATTAATACAAAGAGGGTTAAATCAAACGAATTGAACCCTACTTACTTCTGGCATTGTCGCTTAGGACATGCAAACGAAAAATGCATTTCAAGACTCCACAAAACTGGAGTGCTTGGGTCATTCGACTTAGAGTCTTATGATACATGTGAGCCATGTTTGCATGGAAAAATGACAAAGAGTCCTTTTAATAAAAAAGGCGAGAGGACTAATGGCTTATTGGAACTAATACATACCGATGTATGTGGACCTTTAAGTACACATGCTAGAGGTGATTTTAGCTACTTCGTGTCATTCACAGATGACTTCAGTAGATATGGCTATGTCTATCTAATGAAGTACAAGTCTGAAACTTTTGAGAAATTCAAAGAGTTTAAGAACGAAGTAGAAAACCAACTTAGCAAAAGTATAAAAGCCATTCGATCAGATCGAGGTGGCAAATACTTAAGCCAAGAGTTTGACAGTCATCTAAAGGAGTGTGGTATTATTTCACAGCTCACTCCTCCTGGAACACCTCAATGGAATGGTGTGTCCGAAAGGAGAAATCGAACTCTGTTGGACATGGTTCGATCTATGATGAGTCAAGCTAATCTTTCTATCTCTTTTTGGGGTTATGCATTAGAAACTGCTGCGTTTCTATTGAACCGTACTCCAACTAAAGCAGTTGAGAAGACACCATACGAGGTATGGACTGGGAAAGAACCCAATATGTCTTTTCTTAGGATTTGGGGCTGTGAAGCACATGTTAAAAAATTAACATCTGACAAACTAGAGTCCAAATCCAGTGTCTGCTTGTTTGTGGGGTATCCTAAAGAAACAAAGGGATACTACTTTTACTCACAAGCCGAGAACAAAGTATTTGTTGCTCGCAAGGCTGTTTTCTTGGAAAAGGAGTTCCTTCTCAAGAAAGACAGTGGGAGTAAAGTAGAACTTGGAGAAATTCAAGCACCACAAACTCCTATAGAGGATGGTTTGGAAATGGGATCAAGTTCACAACCAGTTGTGGAACAAGAACCCATTACACAAGAACCTAGAAGGTCCGGTAGGGTACGTCAGGAGATTGAGAGATATGGATTTCTAATCACTAACAGTGACACTATTGAGTTAGTAGATCGTGAGGATCCTACTACCTACCGAGAAGCTATTGAGAGCCCAGACTCGAAAAATTGGCTTGAAGCCATGAAATTCGAGATGCAATCAATGTACGATAACCAGGTTTGGACCTTGGTTGATCCACCAGAAGGTGCTAAGGTAATTGAATGCAAGTGGCTATTCAAACTCAAAGCTGATAAGACCTACAAAGGTAGACTAGTAGCAAAAGGTTTTCGACAAACTCATGGTGTAGACTATGACGAGACCTTTTCGCCTGTAGTCATGCTCAAATCCATTAGGATCTTGCTTGCCATAGCTGCATATCATGATTATGAGATATGGCAAATGGATGTCAAAACTGCTTTCCTTAACGGAAATTTACTTGAGGATGTGTATATGACACAGCCTGAAGGTTTTGTCAATCCCAAGCATCCTAAGAAGGTTTGCAAGCTTCAAAAATCCATTTATGGATTAAAGCAAGCATCCCGAAGTTGGAATCTTCGTTTTGATGAGGCAGTCAAAGAATTTGACTTCATCAAGAACGAAGATGAGCCTTGTGTGTACAAGAAGGTTAGTGGGAGCATAGTAGTATTTCTAGTCCTATATGTGGACGACATCCTTCTCATTGGGAATGACATTCCAACATTGCAAAAGGTTAAGCAATGGTTGGGAAAATGTTTCTCAATGAAAGACTTAGGTGAAGCCGAGACAATACTTGGTATTCGAATCTATAGAGATAGATCGAATCGGCTTTTGGGACTAAGTCAAGAAAAGTACATAGACAAAGTACTAAAGTATTTTAGTATGGGAGACTCAAAGAAAGGGTACATACCTTTGGCTTTGGGAGTTCCTTTGACTAAAGAACAGTGCCCTAAAACCAAAGAGGAAAGGGACAACATGAGTAGAATCCCATATGCATCTGCTATTGGATCTATCATGTACGCTATGTTATGTACTAGATTGGATGTTGCTCATGCACTGAGTATAACCAGTAGGTTTCAGCAAGACCCTGGTGAGAAGCACTGGTCTACTGTAAAAGGGATTCTGAAGTACCTGCAAAGGACTAAGGATCACTTCTTGGTGTATGGTGGTCAAGAAGAGCTCGTCATACAAGGTTATGCCGATGCTGCTTTTCAGACCAGCACTCAGGATTCTAGATCACAATCTGGGTTTGTTTTTGTTTTGAATGGTGGTGCTGTCAGCTGGAGAAGCTTGAAGCAAGAAACCGTTGCCGACTCAACTACAGAATCTGAGTATAAAGCAGCAAGTGAGGCTACAAAAGAGGCTATTTGGATTAAAAAAATTTCATTACTGGATTAGGAGTGGTCCCAAGCATCCTAGATCCATTAGAAATTTTTTGTGACAACAACGGGGCCATAGCACAGGCCAAGGAGCCCCGATCACACCAGAAATCCAAACACATACTCAGGAGGTACCACTTGATCAGAGAGATCATTGATCGTGGGGACGTCAAGGTTAGCAAGATAGCAAGTGAAGACAATGTAGCAGATCCTTTGACGAAACAGTTACGTCCAAATCTGCACGAAGCTCATTTGAGAGCGTTCGGTCTTAGGGCTATGCCCAATTGGGACTAGTGCTAGTGGGAGATTGTTAGTGTAAGCCCTAGCCCCAATGCATTGTAACGAAACACTTGAAATTAATAAAATGAGGCATTAGTTTTATCTTTTGTATTCCTGTGCATATCAATTGATAAAACTATCCAAGAATGTCGTTTCGGTTTAAGTTATCATGTGTGTGGCACATGGTTGTAAGACCTTGAAATAAATGAGACTTCATTCTAAATATCCCTAGTCAGTCATTGTTATGGGAATAACAATGAATTAAGACTAGTATGCTCTCTCTGATATTATGAGTTCTGTCTTACGGATCATTAGGACAAGAGTGTCAATCAGAGATCATAGATACATGTTAAAGAACATGGTATCTGGATACGATCCGCTCATGAGAACACTACATGGTACAAGTCATAAGTGTTTCTCATATGCAAGTTTTGTATCGGAGTTCTTAGACCTGAAATCTATATGAAACTCTTTATGAATTACTGTGTACTTTGACATACACCTAACGTGCTCGTAACAGAGTGACAAGTACGGGTATGATTGGGTATGCATTAATTCATGTTAGAGAGCATGAGAGAAGTGAAGGGATTACCCCTCTCAATAAGAGAGAAAATATCATCGGCCACTTGATCAGTGAACTGAGAAGTGTATGGCCATACCGAGATGAAATAATGAGTAATCATTATTTATCTGAGAGTTCAGTGTCACTGGAATATCAAGAAAGGAATTAATATATATAAGGATGACTAGTTCCATGTCTTATATTAATTCTGATATTTATGGGTAAGGGACAATACAAAATTGCATTAGGGTCACTAAATTCCATATGCATTTTCATTTAATTTGGAATGCTATAATATCTTGCTAGAGAATATATATAGCCTTTGAATTAATTTATTAATTCATTGTCAACATTACATGGACCTATAGGATCGCACACAAAGCATTGGGCTTAAAATATTTAAATTGTGTATTGGGAATTAATTTGGACTTTTATTTAAAGTCAAACTAATGCATAAAATGGGTAGACAGATTTTTGCCTAAAATAGCTAGCTGTTTTAGGCAAATCTGTAAAAACAGTTTTTTTTTTTTTTTGTCTAAAACAGCTAGCTGTTTTAGGCAAAACTGTCAAGGTGCGATTTTGCCTAAAACAGAGTTAAGCCACGATTTTGCCTAAAACAGCTAGGAAAATTTGTGAAACGAGTTTTTTGCCTAAAACAGCTAGCTGTTTTAGGCAAATATGTTGAACTGTTTTGGTCACGAGAGAAATTTGTTGGCATGTGCTAGGTTTAATTTCAATTGATTAATTATCTATGTATAATTAAGTTAATTGAGTATTGAATCCTAATTTGTATTTAATCAAAATATAATACTTGAGAGGGAATTAAAGTAGCCAAAATTCAAACTAAAATACTAGTTGAATTCGGCAACTTATCACCTTAAATAAGTAAGTTTGTTTTGATTAAATGACTAATGCCATTTGAATTTAAATTCTAATGGAATTTAAATTAGGATATATCTCTTAATTAGGAAGTGATGGAGGCTGAAATTAACACTTAATTTTTGGCACTCACACTTGACCTAAATTGAGTGATATATATTAATGAATTAAATGAATAAAAGGGGAGGCCATTTTGCTATTTTTCTCTCTTGGCCGAAATACTCAAGGGGAAAGAAATCTTTCTTGTTCTTTTGTGTTCTCGGGCTGAAACAGTAACCTAAAGGAAGAACAAGATAAGATCTTGTGGCTTCAAATCATTCCCATTGCTGAATATACAATCATAGAGCTAGCACTCTTGATTTTAAGCCATCTTTGCAAGTGTGTGTGTGAGAATAGAGGGAGTGGCGTAAAGGCTGTTCCTTGGCATTGGTGGTGAAGATCTAAGGTGGACATATCCTTCTTGGTTGCTGATCATCATCAAAATCAAGTTTTAAAGGCATCTAAAGTTGTAAGTTTAAAACCCTAAAATTGCATGTTTCGATTCTAGCTTTGGATATGTATGGTATGTATGATAAAAATTTTTGTTTTCCGCTGTGCCATCATAATTTTCATACCATGTTATATTCCATCAAAATGAACCTAGGATTCTATAGTATGATATAGTGTTTTGTTGGCCTGATGCAGAAGTCCCTGTTTTCTTATAGATTGAAGATAGAGAGCTCTAGAGATGCTTTTAAGGAATCGGTTGAAAGTAACAGGCCGGATAGAACCAATCCTTTCAATTTTGGATCTTTATCATCCAATCCAAATGAGGTCCCGACAGCCATTCCTACAAAAGCATTGTTAAAGATATCATAGGATATGACTCAAATTCTTCAAAGGATGACTGCACCTAAAGCTCCAATATCTGAAATTAGGAAGCATGGTGCTGAAGAGTTTTTAGGCACTAATTTGGAACAGTCTGAGGAAGCTAAATTTTGGCTGGAAAGGCTAGAGAGAATTTTTAATGAGATTCACTGTCCAGTAGGTCATAAGGCATCTTATGCTGTGTCCTTATTATAGGAAGCAGCCTATGATTGGTGAAAGTTGGTGTTAAAGCAACCCCAGTTACCAGATCCCCTTACATGGGAATTTTTCACAATCGAATTCAGGAAAAAGTATGTTACTGAGGCGTAAAATCAAGAGAACTTAAAGCAATTTCTCAACTTGAAGCAGAGAGTTATGTTTGTGGCTGAGTATGAGAAAGAATTCAGTCACTTGTGCAAATATGTTTCTGATGAGATGTTAACTGATGCTTTTAAATGTAAACAGTTTAAAGATAGGTTAAATGATCATATCATAGAAAATTTAATTGGATCTACATCTTTGCAAGTGGTTAACTTCACTCAATTGGTTATAGCAGCCTTGCGAGTTGAAAAGAATGAAATTGCAAAAAGAGAGAGAGAACAGAGAAGGAGTGGGTCCAAGGATGGATCTTTCATTGAAAAGAGAGCTAGAAGAACTCAAGGAAATTAGCCAGCTGAGTCTGGCTATAGTTCTGCAAAAAGGGACAGGAGACAAGAATCTTCTGTAGTGTCTAAGTAGGGAAAGGAAGCTTTAGGAAAACAGAGTGGGGGGCAACCTCCAGTGTGTCCCCATTGTACTAGGCAACATTGGGGTAGTTGCAGGAAATTGACTGGGGCTTGTTTCAAGTGTGGTGGTACCGATCACTTCATGACAAACTATCCTTCGAAGAGGGAGCAGGGTGTTGGACAGTAGGGCAGTAGGGGAACTTTCAATGCACCATCTTTGGGTAGAGGCAAAGGAAGAGGACGTGGGGGATCGAGTCATTAGTTGACAGTTGACAGACCCACAACTCCAGTTGTTCCTATTCGAGCTTATGCAATGTAAGCTAGAGAGGATCAGAGTGCTCCATGGTATTTTCTCTCTCTTTGATTCTGACATGCATGCACTGATTGATCCTAGTTCCACTCATTCTTATGTTTGCACTGGGGATATGGGTACAAATGAGTCTACTGTACATGAACTGGAATATGATATATGTGTAACCAACCCTTTGGGTCACAGTGTTGTTGTTAATAGAGTGTTCTATTTTCATTTTCCTTCCAAAATAATACCATAGGTTAATGTTTTCTACCACTATCCATAAAATTAAACAAATATAAGGAAATTTAAATACAATACATGAAACATATTTTCCATTTATAGAAAAATGAATAAACAGAGATTAATAGGGCCATGAACATATAATAATGTATTTACGTACCATTTTATAAACCAATAATATTGGCATGTTTGAAGAATGTGTTTATATAATTATATTTTAGAAAACAAAGAATGTGGATTAAATACAATACATGAAGCAATTTTTCCATTTTAAGAATGTGTTTACATAATATAAACCAATAATTTTATAATAATGTGTTTAAATATCATTTTATAGATGATGATGATTTTTCTGAAAATTGACTTAACCAATGGTTTTTTGTAATTGCAAACCAGGAACCCTAAATTCACTGATGCTTTTGTTTTCTTACTTTAGAGGAGGGAAAAAAACTTTCTATCTTCTATTTATTTTCTTTCTATCTTTCTATGCTATTGTAGAGAAAAAGTTGGTGAAATCAATTAATGCGATGGACAATAATTGATTTTTTCTTTCCTTTTTCAAAATTTACATGTAATATGTACACTTGGATTTTTTTTGCTTGATTAGACTGATAATTAGGATATAGATTGCTGACATGTCGGAATATCATTGGCTGCCATTTGTGCCATTATCCATGACCGGTGTCTAGCAAATGTACTAGATCGGCTAGTAATATAGGAAAATATAATTTAAGACCCCAGATATCAAACTCAAGTGAAAACTTGAGTTTGTTATGGAAGAATTTTGAATTTTTAAAATGAAGTTTGTGTGTAAAAGAGAGAAGAAAAATCCCAGAGGTTATGATTTTTGAAAACGTAATTAAAATTGAAAACATAAATTTAAACAATAACTAATGTAAATGAACTATATCTTAAAGGAAAGCAAGTAAAAAGATTTGAGAAAAATCAAGATTGAAACAACTTTCACTAAAGGACTATCCACCTTAATTCATACTGTATTGACTTAAATCCAGTTAGAAATATCAGTGATTATGGAAAAACTTGATAAAATAAAATCTGATACCTTAAATCAAGAATATCTTTCTTAAGCATCAAATTCTCAGTTAAGAACAATTTAACACTTAGCATAAAAATCCAGTTTAGATTCCTAAATATTCATTGAAGTCTTTTACAGAAACTTGAACTCCAATTTATTCTTAGTTCTTCCTCTCCTAATATTAACCAATAGTATCAACACATAATCATCTCAATATCAAAAAGTAATCATGCATAGACAATAAAAATTAACCTAAGAATATGCAAATCAATGATAGTGCCTAAACCAATCTTTAGTTATTAAACCAATAAACCAATCAATTAATTATAACACAATCAAAGATAAGAATATTTTAAAACCAAGAAATAATTAATTAATATTGAATTTAAAGCTTAATCAAGTCATCATAATACAAATTAAGGCTTCAAGGAACCTTTAGTAAAAGTGAAGAAACTACTCACTATTCATAGTAAAAATTGAAGCTAAACTAATGAGAAGAATAAAGAAGCTCCCTTAATTAACTTGTATAGAAAAACCAAGGAAACTCTCTAGCTCCTGAGTTTTGTTCTTCACAACTACACGAAAAATTAAAGAACGTAAAACTAAATTAGCTAAGTAAAGAAGTTGTTGCTGATGATTCTCCTACTTGATGATGTTGATTTGGTGTTCTTGTCAATTATTTATAGCTAAAAATAGGGAATACTGGCTCTATAAACTTCCTGAATTAGAGTAGGAAAAGAACTCTATTGAAATTGAAAGTTTCATTGAACTATCAAACTCTATTGCACGGCCAAGCAAAACGCAGTTCTAATTGATGCATTGACGTGCATTCTTTTCACTGGGCTTGCATGGCCTAATAGATATTTTTTCCTTCCCATGCACAGCTGTGCATAGACCATTTATGTGGTGCACGATATTGCATGGTTTTCCTCTTTCAAGTGCATGACCATGCAAGGCTTCACTGCACTCAACTTGATTCTTCAGCTTTAGCTCGTTTCTCCTACTTTTCTTTATACACGGTCGTTTAAAACTTCATACACGGTTGTGTTAAACATCCCTGGACTGTATGTAAGAATTTCTGGCTTCATTTCCTCAAAATTATGAATTTGACCTAGAACTTTTCATATTTTGCAATTAAGTCATTTTTCCTTCAATTTGGCCTTGAAAAATACCAAAACTTACAATTAGTCCTTAAAACACAAATTTAATAATTTAAACTAAAATTTAACTAAATTAAAACTAAATAAACTTAATAAAACACCTAAAATCATACTAAAAATATCATATAATTCACAACTATCAAATACCCCACACTTATACTTTGCTCTTCCTCGAGAAGATTAGAACAATCCTACTCCTTAAAATAATCAAACTCAAATCCAAAATCATGCATTTCAAAACTAAGCTTAGCAATTAACAATAACACTTAATAAAATTTCGAACTAGTATAAATTCAAACAAGATAATATAAGTTAGTTTCCTTATATATGTGCAAGATCAAAATATTTTAAACATTTTTCAAATCAAAACACCAATAAAAATACATAGTAAAGCTTAGAATAAATGTACACATATGCATATAAATGGTTTCATGCTTTGAAACTCTAAAAACACCATATGTCTCTCCTTTAGCATCGGAACCCGAAATTTATCTCCGCTAAACAACTTAAAACAAAACTTAGAATCACTTAGGTTATTTTAAGGTTTTAATGGGGCTAATATATTGGTTATCAAAGAATGGATAAAAGATCATCAACAAGAATAGCCATTCTAAGATAAAATAGACTAATAATTCTAACTTTTCATTCTATTAACTTAAGCAATAAAGAACTTAATCAAACTTTCTCAACCTTTCACAATTCAATGCTCTAATAAGAGAAATAACAATTAAAACTCTCTTACATTCATAATTCATCCATTTTTTAGAAGAAGTCACAATTTATTTCCCTTGTAAAATACCCCACACTTAAGATTTTTGCCATATATGCTAGCTTTATTACAATATTTTTTTATACTAGCTTTAATGTTGGCAATACAATAATGACATGGGTAATAACTAAGAGTATTTACTTTTTACTTGACTTTAACAATAGCCATTGACAATAAAATTAAAACATCTTATTACACCCATCAAGATATCCAATTCCCATTAATCCATCTAATCCTAGAATGGCCAATTCTAGAAGGGAAGGTAAAAGCTTTTTAGGTTACATGGATAAAATATGAGTGTAACAAGAACATACCTATGGCACGCATTTAGCATTCCTCATTAGGCTCAAATTGGCTAACAAAGAAGAAAAATTTCACAAGGGTAGGAAAACAGTCTCTTTATAGGCTCAACAAAAAAATTTTACCTAAATCACTTTTTAAGTTGCTTCAGTTGCTTTTATGATTTGAAGGGTGATGAGAAAGGTTTTAGTGTTCTAAAATATGAGTTAACTTCACTATTTCATTGCATTGGTTTTTTCTAAGTAAAAACTAATTTTAAGTGCTCAAAAAGATTGGAACTAACAGATATTAATCAAGTTAAAAATTAAACTAGCTAGAGATTTATCAAACAACATACTTGTTCTATTGTTTAGTAAAGATTCTAACTTGCATATTCTACAATTCAAGTTCAATATGTTTAAAATTTTTAAGAAAAATTGGGGCAAACTAAATTTTTGTGCAAACTAGATGATAATCTTAAACTACATTCTTTTTCCAGCAATTCTTACAAAATTTCAAAGCAAAGAAACTAAAACTACTAATATCCTAAACACAAAATGTCAAATTAAAACACAAGAAACAATAAAAACATAAAAATAAAACATATTCATGAATTAGAATAAGGAGGGTAAGATGTGTCTACTTCTTGAACAAAATTGAGCTTACTAAACTCTACCCCCTTCCAAAAAATTTGCTATCCACAACAAATGCAGAATGAACTAGGATGATGGAGGTGGAGGTGGCAGGTAGCGTCTCCAAAAATCATGCACAAAAGTCTCTAAAGTATGCTTGACTTCTAAAATAGTCACCTGCATCGTCTCAATCTTGCCTTGCATCCTATCCATGCATATCTATTGAGAATCCATTCGACAACTCAACTGGTTAAGATAAGCCTCTATCTCGAGTGTAACTGGATTAGCTGCTGGTGGATGCTCTACTAGAGCTACTTCATCTGCATTCGACTCATCTGGATGCTCATCAAAATGAATACCGTTTTCCCTCAAATAATCCTCCCTTTTATCCAATGGCAATGTGGCTTAGGTTGTAAGAACCCAAAATAGGTCCTAGAAAAATTCAAGGGCATTAATATGTTATTAAAGTATAATTAAGTTTAATTAGATGAATTATTATAAGTTAAGACCTAATAGATTGATATTCTTAAGTGTTAGATAAGTAAAGAGTTCAATTAAAAAATTTTTGTGTAATAGTGCACAATAAAAAAAAATTAAAGCTAAGCGGTCAATTTTGATATAATTTGAAAAAATAGGGCCAAATGTAATAAAATAAATTTATTTGGGGTCTAATTAAAAGAGATTAATAATCTAAGGGCTAATGTTAAAGGAAGTAAGGAAGTGGGGTTAATGCTTTAACAAATTATTTAGAAGAGGGTAGTTTCATTACATGCAAATTGTTGAGGGACTCCAAGGGAACTTTTCTCTTCATCTTTATATAGTGAAAGATCACATTTAAGTGAGAGAAAAGGTAGGAATGGCTGTGTTCTTAGCTTGGGGCGACATCTTCTCTCTCATAAGCTTCTTATTTATCTCTCTTAAATGATCTACAAGGTAAAATCAATTGCATGTGAGTGATCAAAGCATTTTTAAATCATAATTTCAAAGAAGAAGAACAAGGAAAAGATATTTGTAGAGGAAGGAGTAAATTTCAGGTTTGGGAACTTATTCTTCATGCATGTGTGTGGATATAAATTTTTATGCTTGTATTACTTAATTTTAATGGTAATTTATTAGTTTATTTAGGGTTAATGAGAGATTTAAATAGAAAAAAATTCATGTTTTTGAATATTGAGGAAAAACTGGGTGTGGTTCTTGTAAATCAGGCTGCTTGTTTTGTCCATATATGGAGTTGTAGATCTCGGATTGAGGTGATTCAAAAATTTGGGTAAACTAGATTCAATTATCTTCAATTCATTAGAAGGAGTCTTGGCTTGATTCTATTGTTAAGGAACTCAGAAAATTCATACAAGTGAACTATTTGAGTGTATAGGTAGTTTTGAATAGTTACCAATGTTTTAACCATAACTCCTTGTATTTAAGTCATAATTGACTGAGGTTTGATTCTATGTAAACTTGATATAAAGATAAACAACTTTGTAGAAGAAATCTAGCCATAAATCTGCCTTTAAATAATTTTTATGATTTATTGAAATTGCAGTGAGCTGTTATTCTCTATTCTAGAGCAGATTGTGGAAAAAATGATATATCTCTTCGTATAGTGAACAAAATGCTATTAGGTTTGATTTTGTGCAAACTAGACTTCTAAGCCTATACATTTCATGAAGAAAGCAAAGCCTAATTCTATCCTTAAGCTTGTCTAATTTTAGCTTTATTATGGACCTATACACAGCACTGTCAATCAAAACAGTATTTATTAAAGTGTAAATATCTTGAGTTCTGAAAGTGATATTAAAATGATTTTTGATGTTCTAAAAACGGGAAACATAGGGGATCATGTTTGTAAAAGGACAATTTTGCTAAAAATGACATTTTCTAGGTCAAAAATGGCATATAATTTGTATTTAAAACTCTACCACTGTGCAAAATTCTAAAGGCAGAATTTTCAATATTTAGTTTTAAATGTTGTTAAGTTAAATCTATGTATACATGAAAATACATTAATTTACAAATAGCATGTAAAATATTTGATTGAAATGTTATGCATATACATGTATGTTCAAAAACATGTACATGGATGGTTATGCGAAATTATGCTATATATATATATTTAATCAAATGATAGTGTATATTTTTATACAATTATTCAACTATGAAATTGATAATGAAATGTTAAAGTATTATAAATGAAATTTGATGCCATAAAATGTATTTAGAGTTCAAGAATTGAAGAAGAAAACATGAATACACACACACACACACACACACACACACATACATACATGAATGCTGAAAGTTGTATATATGAACATAGATAATTGTTCATATGGATGCATATAATTTATATTACCTCAAATTGAATGTTCATGTATATGCATGTTTAAAACATTGAAACTATAAATGCTGATACCATCACGAATGAACATAATTAAGATGCTGAAATTAAACAGTATATATATATATATATATATATATATATATATATATATATATATATATATATATATATATATATATGCCCAAACAATTATATGCTTAGGAATATAGCTAATTAATATCGATTTATTTGATTTACTAACACACTATAGTATTAGACATCAACCTTGAAATGTAAATATGGATGATTAATTTTACTTGGTTATATTATGCTGATTGACTGTGCTTGTCTTGTGAAATATGTTTAAGTATAGATGATATAAAGCATGTGTTCATAGTGAATTGTATAAATACACATTATATAATGATAAATTACATGTGTACATTTATCTCTATATAACTATGATTCCTATGAATGTGATATACGAGTATGATAGAAAAATGTGTAAAGAGATATGCATACTCAATATATATGATTCTAAACTTTACTGTATATCTTGAAGTAATGGGAAATATTGGTATGTATGTATATAATAAGTGAATATTGGAATTTAAGATAGCACGATGATAAGTATCATTATCACATACATGTGAATGAACTACATGCATTTTAATTGACCAAGAGTACAACTTATTTATGCTAGTACATGTTTGTGATATCATGTTCATATAAAGTTTATACATGAACATATGTATGAAACTCCACACATAGTTGTACATATATAATGTGATTAGAAAGATAAATCAAAGGGATTTAATTGCCTGTATTGAGTCTAGGATGTGGATAGATAGGCATGCCTATAAGGGTACCTTAGAGTTGCTTTTAAATATTTTTGACTTGTTTAGGTCCACTTGAAATTAAACGTTACAGTGACCCTATTGGGTTTAAAAGTTAGAGTTGATTTGAACAATCCCGTTTGGGTTGTAGCCGACCCCGCTTGGATCCGCTTGACCGGTCCATGTTATTTGTTTGACCCCATTTGGGTTCACCTATTTATCATACAGTTTTATCCCTACAAGGGATCACCGCTTAATACCTCCGGGTATCTTATTTATAAATTCAAGTGCCATGTTATAATCAACAGTCTTGTACCTTCGGGTACTACCGTATAACCCGATATCTACCTCTTTAGAATAGTACAGGCTTTATTATCAAAGGTTAAGAAAAGTTTAACAAGGCATGAAAGTTCTTAATTGACTTCATACTATTCTACATATAAAATTCCTTTTATTGAATACAAAACCCGCATCTATAAGAATGCCCAATAGTAAATATATGTAAGCAATACTACTAGTATAAAAAATACATGCTAATTGTTAAATGATGAATTTGCATTATATTAATACTTTGATTAAATTAATGATATATATATATATATATGTCTTTTGTGATCATAAACCTTATTTCTATATGTATGCCAATACATGATTTATGAAGGAACTTTTATTAGGCTAAAGAGTATTATAATATCTAATGGACGCAACAATTTTATAATTGCATAAGCATATTGCGTATTAAAGATTATAAGAGTTAGACAGTAACAACCATTGTTTTTGAAATATTTTTTCTTATGATTATAATTATGTTTTCACATTGTTTGTATGTACACATTTAATGAATGTGTGTTTGTTATTTGCAGTGCGATGTAAGTAAATCTAAAACCGATAACCTTGGTATATAAGAATAGTCTAGCAATGATGTATAATTGTTATACTTAATTGATAGGCTTGTTTTTGTAACTTATGCAATATATAATAAGCTTGTAGTAA
This sequence comes from Excoecaria agallocha, assembly GCA_037975025.1. Classification (NCBI taxonomy): domain Eukaryota; kingdom Viridiplantae; phylum Streptophyta; class Magnoliopsida; order Malpighiales; family Euphorbiaceae; genus Excoecaria; species Excoecaria agallocha. The sequence continues at coordinate 38,828,509 of CM075814.1, forward strand.
TATAAAATCTCGTGGTATTTGGAAGTGTTGATTTGCTATTTAATTCTAATGTGTATATATCAAAGACATACAAGAATACATGAAAAGATAATAGATAGTTATGCTTTTACGGTTTAGTATCAATTCAGAAACTAATCACATGATAATTAGTTAAATTTAAAGCCATAGGACGTTGGAGCTTACATGATTATATATGGTGATTAAAGTATCAATGTAATTTTTATCGTTGAACTTTATGATTTCCGTAATATGATTTAACTGGTGGATTTTTATTCATTTCTTAAAACAAAGCTTTGTTATAATTGAGGCATGATATGTGCTTGTTGACGATCACTATGAGTGGTCGTTTATCAAGATTTTAGTTCCCCACTAAGATTTATAGCTTAGCATGGGTTTTTCATCTGTGTAGGTTGTTGGGGTGATATCTAAAGCAGGATGGCCAACTAAAGTCAACGAGAGAGACTAGTGTAGACTTTTATTTTGGAATCTTCGTATATAATGAAGCATTTTTTTTATATTGGAAATATAGTATGTAAATATGTTAATCAGTTGTTATATTTTGTAAAGAGACTCTAATGTATATTGTAAAGTCTTAATAGTATAGCACTCTTATGGATTAATTATGAATATATGTTCTCTATATAGTTGGTATATGTTTTTGTTACACAGTAAAATATGTATAATGAGATGGATAAAGTGATATGTATAGATTATAGGATAAGGGTGCTACATAGGTAATATGATTTTCATTCTTTTTCAGCATAATGTTGTCAATACACGACATATCCCTCTCAAGTGGATCGCTTAAAGTGGGGTGAGCAACTGCTTTTACTAAAATTGTAGCAATCCAACCAATAGAGATGACATGAATATTAAATGGCATCTTCTGTAATTCCTTGATCCTTTGTGCTATAATCAAAGCACCATTAATGAAAATACTATCAAGCATACAATGAAGAAGTATACTCTACGAGGCATTTATTGCACTAAGTTTATTCAGACCATTATAAACACTTTTGGATAGAAATCGATGAATGATTCTCGGCACATGATCCCTTAAAGCATGAACTCTACATCTTCCTCCTCTCCATGGCTCCGAATTTAGTGGATCTCATATTCACTCCCAATTTTCCTCAGTAGAGGTATCTGATAACTCTACAAAAGCATCTGGTAAGAATCCTAAATGTTTTAAAAACTACTTGAAAGTCATAGAATATCCTTTCTTCCTAAGCCTAAATCCAATTGTACCAGTATTATCACTATCTCCCTTAACATAGCACTTGAAGGTATATAAGAAATCATGAGCAAGATTAGGATAAACTTTAGGCTTGTGATTAATGAACTTCTCCTAACCAATATGCTGAATCAAAGGCAGCACCTCATTTCATAAGTTGCCAGCTGGTATATTGAGAAAGAACTGACTGAGATACGCTGGCTATACATAGGTGCATGCACTGAAATATTCAAATTGAGCAATCTTAGCTCGGTCAACATATGATGGGATATAAATACCAGAGGTACTTGAAGCTTTAGAATGCTTAGCCTTCTTCAGTGCCACTAAAAAACAAAGATAATAAGGAATGAGTAAAGTGATGGACACAAGAAAAATAATATATGACAATGGCCAATTGATGTTATGATACATGGCAATGTAACGGATGGCAGGAAAAAGAATGTTAGTGTGTACGTATGAGGAACAAGATGCCAAGTAATGACCTTAAGCAATAAGCAATTATAAAAATTTATGCCAAAATAATCGAGGAAACAAATAATCCGTAATCAAAATTAGTTACCAAATGTCATGGTAAGATATGCATTAACAAGCATTACTGAAAATGGAGAAGTAACTAATTAAAGTATGAGTCAAAATAGAAGCCAATTGTGATAAATAAGGAAGCACAATGTAATGAATAAAATCACTTAGGCATTTTATCGAGCAGGTGGTGTGCACATGTTATATATACAAATTGGAGAACAATTTCAAGGAATATGACAATCAAAATCGACACCAAGCAACACAAGTATGCATATTAGAGAGCCAATAGTCGATGTTTGAAAAATAATGAGAATTGAAGCATAAATGTGAAGTGGAAAAACATCTAAAATGTGTAACAAACCCATGCCAAATGCAATCTTCAATTGAAAATAAATGTGCAAATTAAAGAGACAAATTCAAAGTACTTACTTGAAAGTAATTTCAGGAAGCTTTGAGCACAAAATGTAGTGAAGTGTGTGAAAATGGTGAAAAAGAAGTAAGGGAATGTATGTGAAGAAGAAGAAGAAGAATGAGGGCGGATAAAGAAGAAGATGAAAGGAAAAAGAGGTAAGGGGGTGGGGAGGTGGTGGTCGAAAAATGAAGAAGCGACGATGAGGGAGTGGTATGCGGTGGTGCGATGGATTCGGTCTTAGGTTGCGTAGGAGCGATAGAGCAACAAAAGAAAGAACAAAATAATAAATAGAAGAACGAAAGAGTTTATAAGAGGCAGGGGAGTGATGCACGACCATGCAGGTAGAAATGCTTGGGTATGTACGATCACTTAGAGAAGGGGCCTAAGGCACATGCCAGCGCAGGTATGGGGAAAAAATTCTCACACTAGAGCAGGTGTGAAGGGACAATCGCGCGCCAGCACAGGCAGGGAAGGGCAAAAGTGCATGGGAGTGCAGGAAGGGTAGCAGTGTGTGTGCGGGATTACAGGGGCAAAAAATAGAGCATGTGCAGTCGCACGTATGTTTAATACTGAAATCACCTAAATTAACATGACTTCTAAAATTCTATGTTTCCTTTAAAAATGGTTTTTCTTCTTAGAACATGAACAATACTTTCACAAATTTGCTTATAAAGGCCAATTAAGTCAGTATGATTTGATGACTACTTCTATCTTCTATATTTGACACCTTTACTTACCTAAACATTCTTATTCAGTTATGCAATTAATTTAATTCATGAATCTAAACTAACGAAACTTAAACCAAATAAAAACCCACAAAAATAAAAAATATACTCACTTAGAAATTAAAAAGCAAAAAGGGAAGAGATTTGAAGTTTTAAGTTTAAGAGTCCTTAGCTAGACTATTAAACCGCTTTTAGTAGTCTTGAAGCATTATGGTTGCCTTAGCAACCTCTTATTGTCAAATTTTATACGGTTTGAGCAGATAACCGTTCACCTTGTATTCATGTGCATCTCTTAGATTTTTTATGGTCACAACTCCAAATTTGTTACTTGACAAGACTTGATATGGCCCGAGCTATTTGGATTTCAGCTTTCCTGGATATAAACGCAAATGATTGTTATGTAATAATGCCAACATTCCTGGTGTAAAGTCTTTCACCTTTAAATGCTTATCATGCCATCGCTTCTTTTTCTCTTTGTAAATGGCTGCATTGTCATATGACCATTGTCGAATTTTCTCAAGTTTATTGAGCTGCAATGTCCTATTTTTTCCTACACTTCTCAAATCAAAATTAAGGAATTTTGTAGCCCAATATGCTTTAGTTTCTAATTCAATAGAAAGGTGACATACTTTTTCAAAAATTATTCGATAAGGAGACATCCCAATTGGGGTTTTAAATGTTGTCCTATAGGCCTAGAGAGCCTTATCTAACCTTTGGGACCAATCTTTCTTAGAGTTATTCACTGTCTTTTCTAATATTGATTTTAGTTTCCTATTAGAGACATCTACTTTTCCATTCTCCTGAGGATGGTATGGGATAGTTATTTTGTGGTTGACAGAAAATCTTTGAAGCAAGGTTCAAAATTGATGGTTGATAAAGTGTTTGCCTCCATCACTTATAATGGCCCTTGGTGCTCCAAACCTAGTGTAAATATTTTTCCTAATAAATTCCAACATGACTCTGGCATCACAAGTTCTAGTAGCTGTTGCTTCTACCTAGTTACTAACATAATCTACAGCTACTAAAATGTATTCGAAACCAAATGAATTTGGAAATGGTCCCATAAAGTTTATGCCCCATACATCAAAAATTTCTACCTTTAACATATTTTTTATCGGTATTTCATATTTTTTAGAGATGTTACCGACACGTTGACATCTATCACAAAGCTCAATAAAAGACTTAACATCATGAAATAGAGTAGGCCAGAAGAAACTTGATTGAAGAATTTTCTGTACCATATAATTAGGTCCATGATGACCTCCGACTTCTCTTCCATGGCATTGCCGTATTACATCTGCTTGTTACTCTTTCGGAATGCATCATCTCAACATTTGATTCGGATAAATCTTGATAAGGTATGGATCATCCTAAAGATAATGTTTGGCATCTGCTTGAAGTTTTTTCTTTTGTTGCCAAGTGAAATCTTTTGGAAGATATCCTCTTGCAAAAAAATTAGCTATATTAGCGTACCAAGGAACTGAATTTCATAAGTATATAAAGAACAAATATGTTCATCGGGAAAAAAATCAGAAATTTCTTCCTTTTCAATGTTAGCATGATCCAATCTAGATAGATGGTCAGCTACAAAATTTTCAGCTCCTTTTTTATGCTTTATCTCAACATCAAATTCTTACAATAGCAAAACCTAGCGAATAAAACTTGGTTTGGAATCCTTCTTAGCAAAAATGTGTCTTAATGCAGCATGATCCATCCACACAGTAACTTTGGAACCAAGAAGATAAGATCAAAAATTTTCAAAAGAAAATACAATTGCCAAAAGTTCATTCTCAGTGGTTGTATAGTTAACCTGAGCTTCGGTAAGTGTATGACTGGCATAGTAGATAGTGTGAAAAATCTTCTCCTTTCTCTATCCTAATACTGCTCCTACTGCATAGTCACTAGCATCACACATAATTTTGAATGGTAAGCTCAAATTTGGTGATGCTATAATCGGTGCAGCGACTAACTTTTGTTTCAATGAAATAAAAGTCTGCAAGCTCTCATCATTAAAGTTAAATGTAACATATTTAAGTAATAAATTAGACAGTAGCTTGGCTATTTTAGAGAAATCCTTAATAAACCGACGATAAAATCCCACATGACTAAGAAAACTTCTAATACCTTTAATACTAGTCGGAGGAGAAAATTTATCTGTAACATCAACTTTTGCTCTATCTACTTCAATTTCTTTCTTGGAAATCTTATACCCTAGAACAATCCATTCTCTAACCATAAAGTGACATTTTTCCCAATTAAGAATAAGGTTCGTCTTTTGACACCTTTTTAAGACCAATGCAAGATTATGCAAACATGATTCAAAATCATGACCATATAGTGTAAAGTCATCCATAAAAACTTCTATAAAATTTTCAAGAAAATCATGAAATATGACAATCATACATCTTTGAAATGTGGCAGAGGAATTGCAAAGACTAAAGGGCATCCTTCTATACGCAAATGTTCAATAGGGACATGTAAATGTGGTCTTTTCTTGGTCTTCCAAGGCGATAGGTATTCGTATATACCCCAAATATCCATCTAATAAATAGTAAAATCTATTTCCAGTTAGTCTTTCTAACATTTGGTCAATGAAAGGTAATGAAAAGTGATATTTTCTAATGGAATTATTCAATTTTTTATAGTCTATGCATACTCTCTATCCCGTTACTGTACATATAGGGATTAATTCATTGTGTTCATTGGTTATAACAGTCATACCCCCTTTCTTAGGTACACATTGAACTGGACTAACCCACCTATTATCAAAAATAGGATAAATAATACCTACATCGAGGACTTTAAGTACCTTTTTTCACCACTTCTTACATTATTGGATTTAATTGCTTTTGGGGTTGTACCATCGGCTTGAAGTCATTCTCTATAGGTATTCGGTGCATACAATAACTGGGGCTAATTCCTTTGAGATCAGATGTTGCCCAACCAATTGCTCCTCTATATTCTTTGAGTACTACAATGAGCATCTCATCTTCTAAACCTGTCAATAAAGATGAGATAATTACTGATTTTGTATTATCCTCTAAAAATACATATTTTAAATGAGATGGAAGTATTTTGAGTTCAGAATTTTCTCCTTTAGGAGTGGATAGTTCATCCTCCATATTTTCATTTTCACTGTGCTCTTTTTCCAAGTTTTGTATCAACTATTTTTCATTGGCTTCCAATTCCTCCTTTTTCTTTGGATACATCAAACATTCTTGAAGTTCATAATCTAAAATGATTTTCGCTTATTTTTCTTCGACATATTCTTGAACACTATCAACAAAATAAATTGATTCTTCAAAGTCATATGAGGGATGTTTCATCACTTTGTTCACATTGAACACCATTTCTCCCTTATTGAACCTCAAAGTGACCGTTTGACCATGAACATCGATTAAAGCTCTTGCCATATTCAAAAAGGGTCGACCTACTATCAAAGGTACCTTTCAATCCTTCTCCATATCTATCACTATAAAATCCACCGAAAATATAAATTTTTCTACTTTTACCAACAAATCTTCAATAATACTCTTTGACCTTTTTACCGATCTATCTATTAACTGTAGTGTCCTTTGGGTCTCCTTGATATCTCATCAGTTCAATTTCTTGTAAATTGAATAAGGCATTAAATTAATGTTAGCACCTAAATCACATAAAGTATGTCCAACAAAGTTACCTCTTAATTCTCAAGGTAATGTAAAACTACTAGGATCTTCTGGTTTTGCTGAAATATTATTCATTAAAATAACACTATAATTTTCAGACAGTTGGATCGTTCCCACACCTTCTAGCTTTTTCTTATTAGTGTAAAGCTCTTTCATGAATTTATCATATTTAGGCATGTGCAATAAAGCTTCAGCAAATGATAAATTTACATGTAACTTTTTAAACATGTCTAAAAATCTATTCAATTGCTCATTTTGCTTTTTTTTCCTAGCTATAGTGGGAAAAGGTAACTGAGATTCATCAAGAATAGTAGAAACAAGTTTTTCCTTACCTTTACCTTTCTCAATAGTAGGCGGTGTTTTCTCAGTATTTTTAAAATTAAAAACACTTACCTCCGTAGTTGGTCCCCCTTTGAGATGAATTCTTACCAATTTCAGCTTTTTCTAGCTCTTTTCCACTTCGTAAGGTGATTGCTTTGGCTTTCTCCTTTGGGTTACGATCAACATTAGATGGAAAAATTCCTTGAACTTTGTTGGATAATGAGTTAGAAAGTTGCCCTATTTGGTTTTCTAAATTCTTAATGGATGCTTCTTGATTTCTTATCCAAATGTCTTGAGATTTCCACCTAACATCTTAACTAGCCATAATTGTATTTTGAGAAGCCATGAAATTTGCAATCATTTTCTCTATACTTGATTTTTGTTCTTGTAAGGCTGGGGGTTGAGGTTTTTGAAATCCAGGTGGTTGATGATATGTAGATGGGTAGTGTGGTTGGGATTGATTTTGGTAATGAGAATGGTTATTATTTTGGGTGGCTTGGTTTTGATTAAATGGAGCCCTATGTTGAGGGTTAGAGGTGGATGCTTGATTCTATTCTCTCTATGAAAAATTAGGATGATTTCTCCATCTCGAGTTGTAGGTGTTACTATATGGGTTCAAAGCATTTACTTCCTCTAGTGATCCATCCATATTCTTAAATCCAGGTACTCCTTGTGTTCCTGTATAAGCATCACACTCATTAGACATCATATATACATTTTTAGTTTTAAGCTCATTTATTTCTCTTAAATGTTCTTTTCTCATTAATTCCATTTGAGCTTTTAATATAGCTATTTCATCTATACTATATACTCCTTATTTCTTTTGTGCTGCTCTAGAGGTTGCTCATTGAGTGTCCTTGATAGCCATCTCATCAAGAAGCAAGAATGCTTCTTTGGGAACTTGGTTTATGAAACTACCATTTGATGCTACATCCAATAATGACCTTGTTGCTTGATTAGCCCCTGCAAAGAAAATATGCATTAGTTGATAAACAAGAAATTCATGATGCGGATAACTTTTTAAAAGTCTCCTAAATCTTTCACAGGCTTCATGGAATGGCTCCTCATAAAATTGCTGGAACTCATTGATTTGTTTCCTAATGAGGGCTATCTTAGTAGGTGGGAAAATTTTGCACAAGAATTTTTCTTGCATTTGTTGCCAAGAATGAATGGACTGTTTGGCTAGCATTTGTTACCAATTTCTAGCCTTTCCTATAAGTGTAAAAGGAAAAATTTTAAGCCTAATAGCATCAGTTTATACATTCGAGATTTGTATAGTATCGCTAAATTCTAAGAACATATCTAAATGTTGTGCGGGATCCTCTATATCGGAGCCTAAAAACTGGTTTTTTTATACCATCATAATGGTAGCAGGTTTAATCTCAAATGGCTGGTGATGAGGAATCCTAATAGTTTTATGTTCTTCATTCCACCTAGGAATAACATTATCCCTAATGATCCTGGGTCTAAACCCATTCCTTAGAGCTTAATGAGGTATTTTTTGCACTTTAATCCTAGGAGGTGGTGGATCATTCATAGGTAGGTTTTCATGAGGTAGGCCATCAATGTTTAGAGGTGGGTCTATCTCCGAATTATTCATATTGCCTCGTAGCCTTCTTATCCTATGAAATATCTATTCGATTTCGGGATCTATGGGTAGAATTGGATTATTTCTCACCATAAACCAATCATACCTGCAAAATTAAAATAATAAAATTAGAAAATAGATAAAGAAGAGAAAGAAGAACACACAAAAATCCACTTTAAAAATCAAGATAAATAAACAAACGCCAATGTGTTCCCTTGATCAATGTCTAGCAAGTATACTAGATCGGCTAGTAATACAGGAAAATATAATTTAAGACCCCAGATATCGAATCTAAGGGAAAACTTGTGTTTGTTATGGAAGAATTTTGAATTTTTAAAATGAAGTTTGTGTAAAAGAGAGAAGAAAAATCCCCGAGGTTATGATTTTTGAAAATGTAATTAAAATAGAAAAACAAAAATTAAAACGATAACTAATGTAAATGAACTATATCTTAAAGGAAAGTAAGTAAAAAAATTTGAGAAAAATCAAGATTGAAATAACTTTCACTAAAGGACTATCCATCTTAATTCATAGTATAATGACTTAAATCCAGTTAGAAATATCAGTGATTATGGAAAAACTTGATAAAATAAAATTTGATACCTTGAATCAAGAATATCTTTCTTAAGCATCAAATTCTCAGTTAAAAACAATTTAACACTTAGCATAAAAATTCAGTTTAGATTCTTAAATATTCATTGAAGTCTTTTACAGAAAATTTAACTCCAATTTATTCTTAGTTCTTCCTCTCTTAATCTTAACCAATATTATCAACACATAATCATCTCAAAATCAAAAAATAATCATACATAGATAATAAAAATTAACCTAAAAACATGCAAATCAATGATAATGCCTAAACCAATCTTCAATTATTAAACCAATAAACCAATCAATTAATCTTAATACAATTAAAGATAAAAATATGTTTAAAATCAAGTAATAATAAACTAATATTGAATTTAAAGCTTAATCAAGTCATCACAATACAAATTAAGGCTTCAAGGAATTTTTAGCAAAAGTAAAGAAACTACTCACTATTCATAGTAAAAATAAACTAATGAGAATAATAAAAAATAAAGAGTTATAAAAGCTCTCTTAATTAACTTGTACAGAAAAACCAAGGAAACTCTCCAGCTCCTAAGTTTTGTTCCTCACAATTATAGAAAAAACTATAAAACGTAAAGCTAAATTAGCTAAGTAAAGAAGTTGTTGTTGATGATTCTTTTACTTGATGATGTTGATATGGTGTTCTTGTCAATTATTTATAGCCAAAAACAAGGAATACTGGCCCTCTAAACTTCCTGAATTAGAGTAGGAAAAGAAGTCTGCTGAAATTGGAAGTTTCGTTGAACTGTCAAACTTGGTTGCACGGCCAAGGAAAATGCAATTCTAATTGATGAATTGCCGTGCATTCTCTTCACTAGGCTTGCACGGCCTAACAGATATTTTTTCCTTCCCATGCATAGACCATTTATGTGGTGTATGGCCACACATGGTTTTCCTCTTTCAAGTGCATGACCACGTATGGTTTTCCTCTTTCAAGTGCACGGCCATGTAAGGCTTCATTGCACTCAACTTGATTCTTCTGCTTTAGCTCGTTTCTCTTACTTTTCTTTATACACAGCCATTTAAAACTTCATGCACGACTGTCTTAAATATCTCTGGACTGTACGTAAGAATTTCTGGCTTTATTTCCTCAAAATTATGAATTTGACCTAGAACTTTTCATATTTTGCAATTAAGTCCTTTTTCCTTCAATTTGGCCCTGAAAAACATCAAAACTTACAATTAGCCCTTAAAACACAAATTTAATCATTTAAACTAAAATTCAACTAAATTAAAACTAAATAAACTTTATAAAATACCTAAAATCATACTAAAAATATCATATAATTCACAACAATCAATCCACGTGGCGATTATGTTAGTTGGAGGGGCAAAATCATACCTTTAATCTTAGTTAAGGGGTAAAAACACACCAAAAATCCGAGTTTATGGGCAAAATGGGCTCAAAAAAAGTATAGGGGCAAAATTACCCCTTTTTCAATAATTCAAATGTAAAATTTCACCTTAGCACAAAAATCCATAATATAAAATCTATATATTATGTTATATTTGGTTCTTTGAAAATCTATATTATATTAAAGCAAATTGGGACAATGGAAGCGTATGTACTAGCTAAGTGGAGATTGATGGCTCAAAGTTAAAAAATAAAAAATTAAGTATGTTTGGATGGTAGTATTTTTGATTCATTAATGGATATCACAATATGATATAATATAATTTTAACGATATGATGTTTGAAAAAATTGTATGGTATTATGTGATTTTATAATTTTTTTTGTTTTATTTAACAGTATAGCAATGTACAGTTTTATTATAAAAAATAATGTATTTAACCTTTAATTTTTAAAAATATAAATATTTTCATAACTTTTAATATTTTAAGATATTTTTTATCATAAAATGATATTAATATTTTTAAAATATTGGCGTCAATATTTATTTTACTAGAATATATATTAACTTAAAAATTTAAAAAATAATTCAAACACATCATAATATAAATAGGTCTATTATCATAATAAATGTCATAATAACTACTAGGTATACAATATTCAAACATGTTAAATTTAGGTTATAGATTATCATACATACCATACTAATAAATATTATATCTTTTATCACAGAGAACGAAATAGAAGTTATTTAAATCATTCATGTAATGGCCTCAACATCAGATTAGCCGTGAACAGTATTTTTTGACAGTGAATAGTATTTCCCTGGCTGAAAGTACACCCGAAAGCGAAAAATATTTTATTGGACCATCGAAAAATATTGATCATGGTGAGTCCGTGGTTGAAATTTGAAGTAAAATTGAGATCAAATGAACCTCCAAAAATAAAAAAAAATACGAAAAGGATATCGAGTCAATTTTTATTTTTAGGATACTGACTCAACTTTGTATAAATATTTAAAAATAGCAAACGAATTCCAAAAATTATCAAAAATTTTAGTTAAACCTAAAATAATATGTAGATTTTTTTGGCTATAAAAAGTAATTTTTTCTGTAATACCGATATTTTTGGACAGGATCAGTTTAATTGAATCGGATTGAAAATGGACTCCGATCGAGCTAAAAATTTATGTGCAACCTATTTTCGGGGTGATAAAAATTATGAAATCATTTTTGAAGTGATTTAAAATTTGAAAGTGAAAGAAATGAATTAAAATCTTTTAATGGGTAGTTAATGGACTTTGGTTATTTGATTCAAGCCCATTAAGTGAAGCCCAAGCCCAAGACCTTGAGAGCACTATAAAAGGAGGGAGACACAGCCATTTCCACGTGAAGATCCATAATCCACTAGCTCTTTCTTCTTTCTCTCCCACCGAATACTTTCTTTTTCATCTTCCACCATTTTATCTTCATTATTTCTTCATTTTTTTCTTTGATCCAAGCATAAGAAATGTTTCTTAGTCTCTCTAGTTGTTAGATCCAAGTTCAAACTAGAGATTGAAGGGAGAAAATCTAAGAAAAATAAGCGTTAAAGTCATGGAGGTCAAAATGAGGTAAATGAATATTTGGTTTTTAATTTAATTTCAAGGCACCTATAGCTATATTTAGGTGCCTAGAGTATATTTTTGTGATTATTTTGAGCTAAAATGATGTTTATCTTGGTGATTTTGGAGGTGAAAGTTTCATTCATGGAAGGTGATTTGAAGAAAAAAATGATTTTCATGGATTTAAGGATAGGAAAATAAAGTTTGTGCAAGGATAATGGCAAGTATGAGGTTAGTGACTACTAAATCTTAGTATTTTCCATTTAATTTAATGATTTTTCTTAGGGTTTATTAAGGAAAAAATTGTATAATTGATTAAATTTGAAGTTAATTGCATAATAGTAAAATTGGCTCTTAGTTTAGCATGATAGAATATTTAATTAAAATAATAAAATTGTAAGGTAATTTTATTAAGGTGGCCGAAATTCATTGTGAACAAAAAAAATTATATGTTAAGTTATTAAATGAATTTAGGCCCTAAATTGATAGTAAATGTGAAATAATGCCTTTATAAATTTTGTGGAATTTATAGAAGTTAAATGAATATTTTTGAAATTTTTTTATTGAATATGTAATTAAGAAAAAAAATTGAAAAGATATATGTATAATGATATTGCCCTTAAATAATATAATTGAACCTAATTAAGCTTAAATGTAAGCTTAATTAAGTTGAAATAAATTTTAAGGAAAAATTTCTTCATGGCCAAATCGCATTCTTAAAGAAAAAGAATGTGTACATTAAGTATTTTAATGAAATTAAGCAATAGAATAAGGTAATACATGAAATATAATGTCCATGAATTTTTAGAAAATTTATGGAATTTATTCAAGAATTTTTATGTTAAGAATAAGGGTATATATATAATGTATATGATGAATTATGGTTAAATAATTCATAAAATGAGTTAAAATGATAACAATTGAAAAATAATGTTCACATAAATATTTATAGAATTTATGTGATTTGTGAGTATATTTTAAAAATAAATATGGAACATACTTAAGTGAAAATATTGAATTATTGAAAAATAATTCAATAAATAAGTAAAAGTGAGTAAATTAATGTAAAATTAATTTACATATCGTATAAAGAAAATGGAAAGGGTTAAGGATGAATTTTCAGAAAATAAAAGTACAGTAAGTAAATAACAGTATTGAATTATTACCAAATAATTCATAAATAGAATAAAATGGTGAATTATTATAAATAATTCACATTCCGTATTAAAAGTATTTCGAATTTTGAATAATCGTAAATTTAGACCGAAAAAGTAAGAAATTAATTAAAAGTAAAAAAAAGAAATAAAGTGGATATAAAAGGATAAAATATTGAATTATTGAGAAATAATTCAATAAGTGCCAAGTAATTGTGAATTATAATGATATAATTCATAAAGTATGTAAAAAGGTACTAAAAGAATATTTAATTAATTAATGAATTGAAAAGACTCTGAAAAGTTAATGCATGATAATCATAGTGAATTATGAAGATATAATTCACTAACTGTATAAAAGTACTGAAAAAGAATTGAATTATAAAATGTACTGATCTGAAAAAGGAATTAAGAAATTTAAAAATCTCTGCAAAATTGAAAAATTTCTTATGGTGAAATATTATAAAACAATTCATAAAAAGTGATTGAAAAGAAACAAAGATAAAGTGATTGGAAGTCAATGATTTGAATAGTCAGAGTTTTGAAAAGAATAACTGATAAATTGTATAGATTCAAAGAAAAGAATTTACAATTATCTATACTTGAAAAGTATTTTAAAAGTTATATCAAAAGGTTAAAAAAGTAACTGATTAGTCAAAAGCACTAAAATGAGTGCGATTGACAAAAATATACTGTTTAAGAAACAGAAAGAAATTAAAATACTCTGAAAGTCTGAAAAGTATTCTGAAAATAATTAATTGATTTTGTGCTTAGCAATAGTCAGGTAGTAATAGTCTTGCATAGGATATAAATGGCTAGCCATATGGACACCTTATACCGCGGTGCAAGTCATGGCGACTTGTTGTGCTATGTACTGGATCTCTGATCACCATGGCATTCTCTGTCTCTGTTCTCTACTTTGTGAGAAATGATCCCTTGGGGGTCATTTCTATCTCTGTTGTGGCCCTGTAGGCTCCACGTCCCACATATCCTATCTGAGAGTCCTGTCATATTGCATTAGGGGCATATTGAAAAGAATGAATCAGAATTTGTAAAAGTAAACCAAATGTAAAAGTTTTGAATAAAAGAACTTACTTGAATGAATTAATAAGTTCTAGGGTAAAATGTAAGTTTTTTTTCCAAAAAAAAGAAATTAATAAGTAAAGGTGAAAAGAGATTATTTTACAAGGTAAAATAGTAATTTAATGATTAAATAGCTCAAAAAATATGCTTCTGTAAAAGAAAAGTGATCAATTCACAATTAGAAATTATGGATTACAACAATAATATATTATATGAAATGTTCCAATAAAGCATGATCTGAATTTTGGTAAGCCAAAAGTTAGCTGAAGATAAAAATAAATAAATGAACGATAATTCTGTAATTAGAAAAAAAAAAGTATCAAGTTTACTATAAGTAGGTGAAAAAACCGTTTATAGAAAAAGGAAGAAATTAAAGACTCTTTTGCAAAGTGTTAATGAATAAATACATCACTTTGCATTAAATGTTAAAAGTTTTGATAATCGAAATCTGGCAAATAGTTTAAAAAGTATGAGTAAAATAAAAGAATAGATAGTAAAATTGTAATTTTTGCTATTAAAACGAATAATGTTGCAATTAATGAATACATAAAGTACTGTATTGGAAATCTGCTTTTACTGAGGCAATTAAATATGTAAATTGTCTACCGAAATAAGATTTGTACTGAATTGATTAAATAGAGAATTGTGTTTGAAAAGTCAAGCCATACGTAAAAGTTAAGTAAAAATAAAAATAAGAAAAGAAATGTCAATTTGGTTATTGATCTACAAAAAAAGAATAGTTTGAATTAAGTTGAAAAGTTTAAATCAAGGTAAATTAGTTTACCAAATTGTTGGTAATAATCTAAAAAGACTGTGAAAATGATTAAAAGTAACTTTTTATAAGACAACATGATAATGGCATAAATATGAAATTTATGCTTAATTAGAAATTTTAAGATTAGTAGTCACCACTGAGCATATCTAGTACTCAGCGCGTAGTTTTACTGCGTGCAGGTTTTGAAGAGAAGCTGGAGCATGGTACACAGTAGAGTGAAGTTTGAAGAAAATGATTGCCTGTATTTCTAGGTATTTTGGCATGTATATACTCAGTTAATAGTAGTGAGAATTTATTGTGTTTATTTAACTGTTATTTTGTGATAGTAATTACTGGTATAACAGTAAATGACTATGATTGGTATGCGAATGATTGGATGATCGGTATCTATTGTTTGTGTTCTTCTATTGTGCCTCTTGAAGGTTGTGTTATTGTTTAATTTTTCAGGAGATTAGTAGTAGGTAGTCGTTATGTTGTCGAAATTTTGACACATTGATGATTTCAATTTGAATCAGTTTGATAAAAAAAATTCGGCCAAATTGCTTAGTTCTATATCGGAAGGAACTGTTCCATTAAGGGCATTACATTTAGTGGTATCAGAGCGATGGTTTAGGCGGTTCTAAGATCGGAGTGGGATAAGACTAAGTGATAGATTTATCTGTATATACATGCCAATTATAAGTGAAGAAGTGTTAAGGAGTTTGACGTGTACTTGCTCCCCTATCTGTTTTAAAGTGAAAAGTTGACATCTGACCGAGATTGTCAGGTGTAAAGTGATTGATTCTATATAGTAAATATAGTAGAGAGTTATAATGAAAGTGTTGCAGCTTAAAGTCCTTTGGAGGCTAAAGCAAAGTGACAAATTGTTAACTGAATTTGAGTGTAATCCAAGTATATAAGTGTTATTATGAATGAGAATCAGTCTGTTGATGAATGAAATAACAAGGGTCTGTTAGAAATTTGGAAATGAATTTTATATTAAGTTCAGAGAGATTGTAAAGGACATAGAGAAATCCTGACTTTCGTGTCATGATTTAAATGGTTATTGAATTAGAAGTGATACAGTAAGAGAAGGTTTATGATAGTTAAAATGATTCTGATAATAAGTTAAGGTCATTTAAGATGCTTTATATTTATTTGTCAGTGATTCCTTCCAATTGTGGGTACTTAATTTGATGTTTCCTAGTTTTGGAATGGGCTATGATATCTGCATCATATGAGAATAGGTGTTAGTATTCTATTGCATACATGAAATCATTCATTCATTGCATAACATTTCACATTGTGTGACAGCATCTGATCTGCATCATATCATTTGTATAGACCCCACCTGATAGGAAAAAACTGACAGGAGATATGATGAGCGTAGAAATGACCTAACAGCAAGAAAGGACTACCATTATACCGTGATGAAGTAAAAAGGAATAGAGCATCCAAGATTATTTTTCGATTTTGATGTGGCCATTATGAGTTATTGATCATGTCATTCAGATTTTCAAATGTACTAACTGCCTATATAGACTTGATAAATAAGGTTTTCTACCCCTATTTGGACTGGTTTATGATTATTTTTATTGGTATTATTCTGATGGTTTCTAAGGCATTGAAAGAATGTGATAAGATTTAAGCTTTGTTCTGCCAGTATTGAAGAAAAAGTAACTGTTTGTTGAGATTAGTTAATGCAATCTTTGGCTGAATAAGGAATTTCTAGTTTTTAGCCGAGTACAACCAGAGAGATAATGCATTGGCTAATGTACTCAGCTTTAGAAAAAAAAATCCGGTAATAAAATATTTTCAAGCGAATGTATTTATGCGATGAATAAGTGTAAATAGTTAATGATAGTATTTGCAACTATTCGAGCTGGAAGTCTTAATAAAGTCTAATTCCGAAATAAGTATGGTCAATTGAAACGTAAATAAAGTTAAGTAAGTGGGGTTTCTTTGGGATCGCTTTAATGTATATGATATTAGAGTGAAAATTTGACAAATGGGTCGTGGATCTTGCCATTGACCTGTCTGTGTTTCAAAAAGAATATGTTGTTATGTGTGGAATTTTTGGTACTCTTCACTTTAGCACAGTGATCCACCTTTTGACTGGTGGTCCGTTGGAGTGGATAATTCAAATATTAGGAGAATTGTTTCAATAAATTGTATGTGAATTTGGTAATAGTTGTGAAATTACTCGTTTTTAGCAGAGTTTACTTATAATGATAGCTATGAGTCGAGTCAAAGATAGCTTTATTGGGCTATTATCTGAAAGGAAATGTCAAGATTCTTCATTATGGACATAATTGAGTGTAAAGAAATCAGTCAAAAGAGATATGTACACAGGTTGATACAATCTGTGATGTAAGATTTGTGAAGATTTTCGATTTAGAGATCGATCAGCTCGAGAGCGAGCAGGTTCCATAAGTAAACATATTTTGGAACCATTAAATGTGAAAAAAAAAATTTGATAAGACAATAATATCATATCCTCTACTCTTTATTATAAGTAAATTTCGAGAACGAAATTTCTTTAAGTAGTGGAGAAATGTAATGACATCAACACCGAATTAACCGTGAACAATATTTTTCAACAGTGAATAATATTTTTCGGACTGAAAAGTACATCCGAAAGTGAAAAATATTTTATTGGACCATCGAAAAATATTAGTCATGGTAAGTTCGTGGTTGAAATTTGAAGTAAAATTGAGGTTAAATGGGCCTCCAAAAATCAAAAATACAAAAAAGGTAGCGAGTCAATTTTTATTTTTGGAATACTAACTCAACTTTGTATAAATGTTTAAAAATATCAAATGAACTCCGAAAATTATAAAAAATTTCAGTTAAGCCCAAAATAATATGTAGATTTTTTTTGCTATAAAAAGTAATTTTTTATAATACCGATATTTTTGGATCGGACCAGTTTAATTGAACCGGACCAAAAATGGACTTTGATCGAGCTAAAAATTTACGTACAACCTATTTTCAGGGTGATAAAAATTATGGAATCATTTTTGAAGTGATTTGAAATTTGAAAGTGAAAGAAATGAATTAAAATCTTTTAATGGATAGTTAATGGGCTTTGGTTATTTGATTCAAGCCCATTAAGTGAAGCCCAGGCCCAAGCCTTTGAGAGCACTATAAAAGGAGGGAGGCACAACCATTTCCACCTGAAAATCCAGAATCCACCAGCTCTTTCTTCTTCCTCTCCCACCGAATACTTTCTTCTTCATCTTCCACCATTTTATCTTTATTATTTCTTCATTTTTTTCCTTTGATCTAAGCATAAGAAATGTTTCTTAGTCTCTCTAGTTGTTAGATTCAAGTTCAAACTAGAGATTGAAGGGAGAAAAGCTATGAAAAATAAGGATTAAAGTCATGGAGGTCAAAATGAGGTAAATGAATATTTGGTTTTTAATTTTATTTCAAGGCACCTATAGCTAGATTTAGGTGCCTAGAGTATATTTTTGTGATTATTTTGAGTTATAATGATGTTTATCTTGGTGATTTTGGAGGTGAAAATTTCAACCATGGAAGGTGATTTGAAGAAAAAATAATTTTCATGGATTCAAGGATAGAAAAATAAAGTTTGTGCAAGGATAATGACAAGTATGAGGTTAGTGACTACTAAATCTTAGTATTTTTCATTTAATTTAATGATTTTTCTTAGGGTTTATTAAGGAAAAAATTGTATGATTGATTAAATTTGAAGTTAATTGCATAATAGTAAAATTGGCTCTTAGTTTAGCATGATAGAATATTTAATTGAAATAAAAAAAAATTTGTAAGGTAATTTTATTAAGGTGGTTGAAATTCATTGTGAAGAAAACAAATTATATGTTAAGTAATTAAATGAATTTAGGCCCTAAATTGATAGTAAATGTGAAATAATACCTTTATAAATTTTTGTAGAATTTACAGAAGTTAAATGAATATTTTTGGAATTTTTATTGAATATGTAATTAAGAAAAAAAATTAAAAAGATATATGTATAATGATATTACCCTTAAATAATGTAATTGAACCTAATTAAGCTTAAATGTAAGCTTAATTAACTTGAAATAAATTTTAAGGAAAAATTTCTTAGTGGCCAAATCGCATTCTTAAAGAAAAAGAATGTGTACATTAAGTATTTTGACGAAATTAAGCAATAGAATAAGGTAATACATGAAATATAATGTCCATAAATTTTTAGAAAATTTATAAAATTTATTCAAAAATTTTTATGTTAAGAATAAGGGTATATATATAATGTATGTGATGAATTATGGTGAAATAATTCATAAAATGAGTTAAAATGATAATAATTGAAAAATAATGTTCACATAAATATTTATAGAATTTATGTGATTTGTGAGTATATTTTAAAAATAAATATTGAACATGCTTAAGTGAAAATATTGAATTAATTGAAAATAATTTAATAAATAAGTAAAAGTGAGTAAATTAATGTAAAGTTAATTTACATGTCGTATAAAGAAAATAAAAAGGGTTAAGGATGAATTTTAAGAAAATAAAAGTACAGAGAGTAAATAACAGTATTGAATTATTACCAAATAATTCATAAATCGAATAAAATGGTGAATTATTATAAATAATTCACATACCGTATTAAAAGTATTCCAAATTTTGAATAATCGCAAATTTTGACCGAAAAAATAAGAAATTAATTAAAAGTAAAAAAAAGAAATAAAGTGGATATAAAATGATAAAATGTTGAATTATTGAGAAATAATTCAATAAGTGCCAAGTAAATGTGAATTATTATAATGATATAATTCATAAAGTATGTAAAAAGGTACTAAAAGAATATTTAATTAATTAATGAATTGAAAAGACTCTGAAAAGTTAATGCATGATAATCATAGTGAATTATGAAGATATAATTCACTAACTGTATAAAAGTACTGAAAATGAATTGAATTACAAAATGTATTGATTTGAAAAAGGAATTAAGAAAGTTAAAAATTTATGCAAAGTTTCATTGAAAATTTGCTTATGGTGAATTATTGTAAAACAATTCATAAAAAGTGATTGAAAAGAAACAAAGATAAAGTGATTGGAAGTCAATGATTTGAATAGTAAGAGTTTTGAAAAGAATAACTGATAAATTGTACAGATTCAAAGAAAAAAATTTACAACTGTCTATACTTGAAAAGTATTTTAAAAGTCATGTCAAAAGATTAAAAAAGTAACTGAGTAGTCAAAAGTACTAAAATGAGTGCGATTGACAAAAATATACTGTTTAAGAAAAAGAAAGAAATTATAATACTCTGAAAGTCTGAAAAGTATTCTGAAAATAAATGATTGATTTTGCCCTTAGCAATAGTCAAGTAGTAATAGTCTTGTACAGGCTATAAATGGCTAGCCATAGGGACACCTTATACCGTTGTGCAAGACATGGTAACTTGCTATGCTATGGACTAAATCTTCGATCACCATGGCATTCTCTGTCTCTGTTCTTTGCCCTGTGAGAAATGATCTCTTAGGGGTCATTTCTCTCTCTATTGTAGCTCTGTGGAGTCCACGTCCCGCATATCCTATCTGAGAGTCCTGTCATATTGCATTAGGGGCATATTGAAAAAAATAAATTAGAATTTGTAAAAGTAAACCGAATGTTAAAGTTTTGAATAAAAGAACTTACTTGAATGAATTAAAAATTTCTAGGGTAAAATGTAAGTTTTTCCAAAAAAAAATTAAATTAATAAGCAAAAGTGAAAAGAGATTATTTTACAAGGTAAAATAGTAATTTAATGATTAAATAGCTCAAAAAAATATGTTTCTGTAAAAGAAAAGTGATAAGTTCATAATTAGAAATTATGGATTACAATAATAATATATTATATGAAAAGTTCTAATAAAGCATGATCTGAATTTTGGTAAGCCAAAAGTTAGCTGAAGATAAAAATAAGTAAATGAACGAGAATTTTATAATTAGAACAAAAAAGTACCAAGTTTACTATAAGTATGTGAAAGAACCTTTTATAGAAAAAGAAAGAAATTAAAGACTCTTTTGCAAAGTGTTAATGAATAAATACATCACTTTGTATTAAATGTTAAAAGCTTTGATAATCGAAATCTGGCAAATTGTTCAAAAAGTATGAGTAAAATAAAAGAATAGATAGCAAAATTGTAATTTTTGCTATTAAAAAGAATAGTGTTGCAATTAATGAATACATAAAGTACTGCATTGGAAATCTGCTTTTACTGAGGCAATTAAATATGTAAATTGTCTACCGAAATAAGATTTGTATTGAATTTATTAAATAGAGAATTGTGTTTGAAAAGTCAAGCAATGCATAAAAGTTAAGTAAAAGTAAAAGTAAGAAAAGAAATGTCAATTTTGCTATTGATCTACAAAAAGAGAATAGTTTGAATCAAGTTGAAAAGTTTAAATCAAGGTAAATTAGTTTACCAAATTGTTGGTAATAATCTAAAAAGATTGTGAAAATGATTAAAAGTAACTTTTGATAAGACAACATGATAATGGAATAAATATGAAATTTATGCTTAATTGGAAATTTTAGAATTAGTAGTCACCATTGAGCATATCAAGTGCTCAGCGCGTAGTTTTACTGCGTGCAGGTTCTGAAGAGAAGCTGGAGCATGGTATACAGTAGAGTGAAGTTTGAAGAAAATGATTGCCTGTACTTCTAGATATTTTGGCATGCATATACTCAATTAATAGTAGTGAGAATTGATTGTGTTTATTTAATTGTTATTTTGTGATGGTAATTACTGGTATAACAGTGAATGACTATGATTGGTATGCGAACGATTGGATGATCGGTATCTGTTGTTTGTATTCTTCTATTATGACTCTTGAAGGCTGTGTTATTGTTTGATTTTTCAGGAAGTCAGTAGTAGGTAGTTGTTATACTGCCGAAATTTTAACACATTGATGATTTCAATTTGAATCAGTTTGATAAAAAAAATTTTCGGCCAAATTTCTTAGTTCTATATCGGAAGAAACTGTTCCGTTAAGTTCGTTACAATCCAAATATATTTTAATATAAGATAGTTCCTACCTACTTGATATTCTACTTGTTAGATGCCAACATCATCAACAAATAACTTTTTTACTATTTCGATAACATTCAAAGCAAACTTTTGAACTTATCTCCATATTCACAAAGAAACATATAAGCTTTTTGTTCAAAATTAGGATCCAAATCCAATCGTGACACCAATTCCCAAGTTTCACTTTTTAGAATATGTGGTCTATTGGAGAGATTGGTAAGCGAATGGACCACATTATTCAAATTAATTGCTACAATGCTTATTAGTTCCTTTAAGTTAGATGCTTTATACCTTTTACTAGAAGTAGAAGGTGTTACAAATTGAGCATTTGATGTAGGTGTATTAAGAGTCATGTGATAATTTTCCTCACCTTCATTCTCATTATTGATACCTAAAAAGACAATTTTTAGAACCAATCCATGACACCCTACATTCATTTAATTTTCTAATATTTTATTTCTATTAATTTCTCATTATTATTCTTCTTTTTATTACTTTACTATAATTTCCTACTCCCTAAGTCAATTGTATACTTATTTAGTATTATTAAATTTCTTATTTTTTAAATAAATTTTCGGCAGCATGACAGCTTAAAATCATGTCACCCAAATCTGTAAAAAAAATTTAAATTACACTCCCAATATATTCATTATCCAACTCCAATACTCCAACCAACAATCATAAAACTTTTAAATCAATCTCAATCTCTCACATAAACCCCTATCACATACAATCACATATTTTAATTTTACCAAGTATAAACCCCTATCACATACATTCACATGCCATATTGGTATACACATATCCAATACTATTACATTTAATACAAAATATTTCTAATTGCATCTTCAATTTAGCTCCAAAATATATATGTTATGCCACATTCTCCTTTTTGGACTCTTCCAATCATTGTACCTGTCTCTGCAAGCAGTTAAAACAAAACCACGCGCTAAGCAACCTTATTGCTTAGTGGTGGATGCACTTACATAAAATGTCACCTAATTATTTTATTTTCTAATTCAAGCAAAATTTACCAAATTGCCGTTTAAAAATTTTATTTAGCAAATTAATTCAAAATTTATTTTTTACACCTTAATTTACTTTTAATTGCCTTATTAATCATGTTCTTCACTTAATTTCATTTACATACAAAAGTTTGTGAAAAATTTCAATTAAATCCCAAGAATTGACTTCTTTTAATTTTTAGCCAAATTAGTTTCAATTTTGACCCAATTGACTTTCTTTTACTTATAATTCAATTTAATTGCACAAATTTCATTTTAGTCCCTCAAAATTTTTTCTAAAGATGGAAATTTACAATTTAGCCCCTAAAATTTACTTTAATCAATATTTTGCCCTTTGTGTCCAATTAATAATTTTAACCTTGTTTTTCACTTTTTTTGACCTCAAATTACCATTTTAACCTTAAATTATCGCATAATTACTATTTTACCTTTATTCGATTTATTATTCTCCTTTTTTCAGTTCATGTATTATTTATTCCCATTTATGACATCCAATTTGTTGTAATTACTTTTTTATTTCGGTTTACATGTAAAATTATCATTTTCCCCTAGTTGATACAAGTGGAAAATCACGAACCAGATAAGCAGATGCACACACTAATATACTGGAGTGAGTATACAACCAGGTATGAGACCATCTACAGTAATTTTACATAATGAGCCGGCTAAACAATACAAATCACTTTCCATTATATACTTTCAATCAAATCACATAAATACAGCGGGGTAATTGCCCCTATGGCTAGCCATACTATCCTAGAACTGGATCACCCACTAAACACTAAGGGCATCATAAATTTTTATGTCGTATATTTTTTTACACAATTATTTATTCTTAATACATTATGTTAGTCACATTATGCTTTCACTTATTTCCATATAAGCTTAATATTCCAAAAATTCTTCACTTATGTATTTAATACCATGAAATATAATTAAATCATCTCATTTAATCCATATATATCATTTGGCCACTAAGAATAGTTTCACTTCCTAAATTTTTCTTCTTCCCATTTCATATCATACATAGTCTTATAATTATTCTATGACATAATAAAATGTAATATAGCAAATTCACATGAATACTTTTATGTTCTCACAAATTTCATCATTATGTAACTATAGTGCAATTAAATATAGTCCTCATAATTTATTTAAATCATCATATTTAAATTTATCATACCTTAATTTATTTAAATTACATCAATTATAAATTAAGGATCAAATTCCTTTAAGGCTTCTTTAAGCACCTTATTCGGTCAACTCAATGGTACTTGCTTTTAATTTAATTCCTTCAATGATCTTTAAGTTTCTAAGGACTCAAATTAACATTGTATCATGGTAATTTAAATTATTTCAGCATTCTATGTAATTAAGCCTAGTTACATAATGTAAAAATTAGGGTAAATTCAACAAAAATAGTGAAAGTAGATGTAATTTGCATCCACTAACCAAAATTTAGCTTGAGTTACTCATATTCTTCCTTCTCTTTTCCTTTTTCCTCCCTGACTTTCCCTTCCTCTTGCTTTTTTCCTTTTTGGCCGAAATTAAGAGAGCAAAATTCATAGATTTAGATCATGTAATTAAAAGTAAAAAAATCATAAATATGATAATAAGATAATATTAAATAACAAATTTGAAAATTTTATTTAATATGACTAAAATTTTCAATTTATAATTTGAATGGACTACTTTATAGATGAATTAAGTTTGAATTAAAATAATTTTAATTATAGAACTAGACATTTCAATCTATAATTTAAATGGATTTTACAAGCATACATTGAATAAATTATTAATTAATATTAATTTTGTAAAATATTTATTATAATTTATTAAAATATTATTTTACCAGTTATCTATTATTATATTATTAATTATTTCTTTAGTGTATATATAAAAGTAAAATAAATAATATGCAATTAGTTTTTTTAAATTTAAAGTATTCTTAATTTTTGCTTAATTATTTACGTAGGAAAATTTCCTACGGAATTGAATTCCATAGGGAAATTACCGACATAATTTGCTTTTCATCGATAAATTTTATGTAAAATTTTAGCCGCATAATATTGGTGCTAACTTACCTACGGAATGGTGATTTCGTAGAAAAATTACGTAGAAAAAGTATGAAGGTTTAAGTCTCCTTTAGGAAAAGAGAAGAAACTTAATTACCAAACATGATTAAAATGAAAGAAAATTAAGATAAAGAGATATAATAATCATAAACATTCAAACTTGCTCTTAATGACTTCTCAGCACATCAGTAGAAAGCTTGAGTCTTTACAAGGATTGAAAACTAAGGAAAACAACTAGAAAAACTAAACTAAACTACTGGAAAACTATTATACAAAAACTAAAGCTAAAATCTGTGATAAAATTGTCTCTCCTAGTTTTGGTGCTTATGTATATATTTATAGCTTGTAAAGGGAAAGTTTTGTGCCTTCAGACTTCCTATTCAGTAGAGGACTTCTTATTTCAGCAAAGGAGAAGAATTTAATTGTAACTGGACTCTCTGACTTGATAGAGTGCAATATCACTCCATCGTGTGCCTTATGCTACTTTTTTGCTCTATTTTTATAACCCACTCGGTAGAGTGAAAAGTCACTCCACCGAATGGGTTGTCTCTGGATTGCCCACAATAAAAAATCTTTCTTTCTTTAAAACCTTCAATTGCTGAATTTTCACTTTAGTCCTTGGATTTTTCTTTTTTTTTTTCTTCAATTAAACCCCTAATAATATCGAATTACACAATGAAACAATTAAAACATCAGCTTAAGAAATTAAATAATAAATTAACTAAATTAACATAAAAATAATACAATAAACATACCAAACACACACTAATAATATAATATAATTCATACTTATCAAATACCCCACACTTAGCCTTTGCTCGCCTCCGAACAAATCTAAACAAATTAACTCCTTAAAATAATAAAAATTTAACTTAGAATCATGTAATTCAAAACTAAGTTTGGCAATTAACAAGAGCACTCAATAAAATTTCAACCAAATTAGATTCAACCGAGAACATATAAGCTAGTTTCCATACTTGTGTCCAAGACCAAAATATTTTAATTAGTTTTTAAAATCAAAACACCAATGCAAATTCATAATCAAGCTTAGAATGAATGTACACCTAAGTGTACAAATGGTTTCGCACTTGAAACTCTAGAAACACCATAAGCCTCTCCTTTAGCATCAGAATCTGAAGGACATCTCTGCTAAACAACTCAAAAATAAAACTTAGAATCACTTAGGACTTTTAAAGGTTGTAACGAGGTTAAGATCTTGGTTATCAAAGAATAGATCATAGATAATAAAAAAGAATAGCCACTCTTTGATGGAATAAATCAATATTTCTAAATTTCCAAGCTAATTGAAACATAACCCTTCACCATTACTTATTTACTTAACCCTCTAAACTCAAAGCACTTTTTTAGAAGAAATAACACTGAAATTCCTTTTAATTTCAAAGTTCAACCACTTTTAAGAAGTCACAACTCTTTTTTCTTGATCGGTGTCTAGCAAGTGTACTAGATCGGCTATTAATATAGAAAAATAAAATTAGGACCCTAAATATCTATCCAATGGAACATGAATTGTTAAGCCAAATATCTTTAAGTGATTTAAATTAATATGAGATTATTTTCCAAGTTTTTGAATTAAAGGCAAGAACTAAACTAAATTAACAATACATCAAAATAAAAATAAAAACTAGACTAATATAAATTAAACACAAATAAATAACTAAAATGCTTCTGCTAAAGAAACTATCCATTTCAACTTCTACTCTAATGATTCAAATCAAAGGTAACACAAGCAATTATGGAAAAATCAGTGAAAATAAATACATATATATTATTCAGAATATCATTTTAAGCATTAAATCTTTTGTTTAGGAATAATCTAACACCTAGCATAAAGATCTGATTCTAAACTCCTAAACCTTCATTATATCCTCGAGAGAGATATAAATCTAGCCCATTCTTAATTCAACATTCTTAACTTAAAATCAACCCATAAACAATAAATCACAGTCTCAATTCTCAGAACGCAATAATACATTGACATAAGAAAAATAAACTAAGAATATGCATATCATAAATCATAAGTGAAATTGACAATTAACCATTTATTCAATACATCAATCATCAACACAATCATAACTTAAGATAAGAATTAGCATATAAACTAAGAAATAATAACTCATATTGAAATTAAGCTCAAACTCAAGTCTTTACAATAAAAGTATGAGGGTTTAAGTTTCCCTCAGCAAAAGAGAAGAAACTTACTTACCGAACATGATTAAAATGAAAAAAAATTAAGATAGAGAGATACAATACTCATGAAGCTTCAAACTTGCTCTTGATGACTTCTCAGCACACCAATAAAAAGCTTAAGTCTTTACAAGGATAGAAAACTAAAAAAAAAAGAAAAACTAAACTAAATTACCGAAAAACTATTATATAAAAACTAAAGCTAAAATTTTTGATAAATTGTCTCTCCTAGTTTTGGTGCTTAGGTATGTATTTATAGCTTGTAAAGGAGAAGTTGTGCCTTCAGACTTCCTATTCAGTAGAGGACTTCTTCAGCAAAGGAGAATAATTTAATCGTAACTCGAATCTCTAACTCGATAGAGTGAAGAGTCACTCCACTGAGTGGCTTATCTCTGGATTGCCCACGATAAAAAATCTTTCTTTCTAAAAAACCTTCAATTGCTAAATTTTCACTTTAGTCCTCGGATTTTTCTTCTTTTTCTTCAATTAAACCCCTAAAAACACCAAATTACACAATTAAATAATTAAAACATAAACTTAAGAAATTAAATAATAAATTAACTAAATTAACATAAAAATAATACAATAAAAAGAGAATTGCCTCGAGGTGGCCCTGAGTGTGATTTTATAATTGACGAGGAGGAGGAATTACGAGCCCCTTAAGTGCTAAAGAGCCTTATCCCTAAGGAAGATAGTCATACTATAAAGAAAATGAAAGAGATGTTGAAAGCTTTGACCAGGATGTTATTAGTTGGAAAAGGAGTTAGTGCTGAAGATATTGATTTGGATCACGCAAAATGCCTAATTTGATGAAACTTAATGGTATATCTAATCCATTAGCTCACATTAAACAATATGTTTTGCTAATAAAAAGAACTACCCTCACTAAGAGACAGAAGGTAGATCTCTCTAGTCTCAGTCTTGCAGGCCCTACTATTGAGTGGTTTCGCAACTTGGATAGAAAGACCAGGGAAGATTGGAAGAGATTTTTGAAAGAGTTCTTTAGGAAATATGATTATAGCATACATTTAGAGGCCACTTTGAAAGATTTAGAGTTATTACAGCAAAAACCTGAGGAATCTTTCCACGAATACCTCACTCAATAGAGGAATAGAGTAACAAAGATGAAAAGGAAGCTTAGTACTCAGGATTAGATTTGTTTAGTCATTATAAATGCCAGTCCTTACCTAAATGAGGGCCTGAAGATGAAGGGATTGAAGGATTAGGAATCCTTAAAAGATATAGCCATTGAAGTAGAGGGGGAATATCTGGCAAAGAAAGCTAGTTATATGAGTTCAAATAATGGGGGTTATGGTAGCAACAAGCAAGGATATTGAGGTTCAAGTTTTAGTAAGAATATTGGTAATAGTAGTGGTAGTAAAGGTAACAGTGGAAGAATTGCTGAAGTATCAATAATAGGAGTCAATCAATTCTATTAATTCGAGTTAGGAAAGTTATTATCTTAGTGCCTTAGCCATTTGATGAAAGAAAAGAAGCTACAACTTATGCCACCTAAGCCCATAAGAAGTCAGGGGCAGCCAGGATATAGGTCTGATTGGTATTATACGTTTCATCAGCACATAGTGCATGAGACTGATTACCATCGTACCTTGAGGGACTGTATCTAAGACTTGATTAATTCTTGATAGATTCCTGATCCAAAAAAGAGAACCAAGAAAAAGGAAGCTTACAATACTGTGCCACCACCAGTGTTTATGTTAAGGTTAGGGTTACCAGAATGGTATGTTCTAAAGTATTTGTATGGTAATGAGTATTTGGCTGTCACCTGTAAGGCTAAAGGATGTAGTAACTGGTTCAGATGCAAGTGTAAGGGGATCAACCAAAGTAAAAGAACTAGTTCGGCTAGTGGATATGTGGGATACAGGTAGTGAAGTGGGCTCAGTCAAGGTTAACAAGGAGTTAAAGGACTTGTGAGAAACTGATGAAGGTTAAAAGGAAGCGATAGATAAAAAAGTAGTTTGAGCCATCACTAGGAGTGGTAGGGTCATGCTAAAAGTTGAGAAGTCATAGAAACTTGCTGTGCCCATAGAAAAAAGAGTCACAAAGGATAACCTAGTTTTAAAGCAACTAAAAAAGACACCAACTCAAGTTTTAATTTGGGATTTACTAAAGCAGTCACCTTTCCACAAGCAGAAGTTGGTATAAGCTTTGTGTGAGTCAATAATTGCTACCATTATATCTCCCTTTGAGTTGCTAGCGATGGTGAGAGATGATTTTGAGGAAAAGATTATGTTCACTAATGCGAATCTTTCTCTGAAAGGATGTGAGCATAATTGCCATTTGTACATTAAGGCTTAAGTGAATGGCAAACACACCTGTGTGAGTAATGGTGGATAATGGTTCTTCTATTAATGTGTGCCCTTTTACAGCAATGGCATTGATGAGACCATGCTTACTAAGTTGTGACTCACTATAATGGCTTATGATAACTATAAAAGGCAAGCTATTGGCACTTTTAAGGCAGTAGTGAAGATAGGGCCTATTGAGCCAAAGGCAGAGTTCGCAATGTTACAAATACCGGCTAATTTCTCACTGTTATTGGGATGACCTTGGTTCCACAAGTTAGGGGGTTCCTTCCACCTACACTAAATGGTTTGGATTCCTTATAAAGGTGGTATGGTCATTATCAAGGCAGCAAGGAGAATTCAGTTTCTACCTTAAGCATAGGTAATAAGCCATTTAATGGGTTTCAAGTAGTTAGGATTGGTATTGAGGAAAAAAAGTATATTTTGTCCTCAATCTATTAACATGATGAAAAAGATGAATTATCTACCAGACATTAGATTGGAAAAGAGTTTTCAGGGGGTCTCTACACTTATTGGTCCAGTGGGCAGAAGAGATAGGAAAGGCTTGGGTTACTGTGACAATAATCTTAAGAAGCAATCTAACCTATAGCCAGGGAAAGTTCCTTATATCTTGGAGAGTTTTGTGCTAGCATCCAAGAAATGCAAATATTATAGGAAAACTGAACATGTGATGGTTTAAGGAAAGATTGTCCCTGGGTTTGAGATTTTTGATGATGTTTTTGATTGGTCAACTAAATCCACCAAGCCTGTATTGGGATTTCGGGATGAAGAAGTTATGACCAAGCTTTCTGATTTAGATTTGGGTCATCTTGAGGAGGTGCTGATACTAGAGTCGCTAGCCATTAGGGCTAAGGGGAAAGAAAATATAGAGTGCGAGGTTGTGGTGATTAAGAAAAAGATGCCATCAGAAGAAGGAGAGGCTTCATCTACTACATCGATCATCTCTAATCTAGAGAATGATTCCCTTTCTAATGTAATTTATACTCCTGAATTATTTTATAATGATGTATCTTTTACTTCTCAAGTTAATAAGATGAATAAATTTACTTATTTGTGCGATGTCTCAATTGTTTGCATCATGTATGATCATAATCATGGCATATTTGACATTAATTCAACAAAAATTACCCCAATTAATCTTGAAACCCAAAATAATCCTAAAGAGATCTTGATTGCATCCGACATAACTCCTGAAGAAAGGATAAAATTCGAGAAAATATTGAAAAAGTATGAAAGAGTATTTGCCTAGACCTATGAAGAAATGCTAGGGATTGACAGAGATGTAGCAGAACATGCCATCCCAACATATCCATATAGTAAACCGATAAAGTAAAAGCTTCGAAGGCTCAGGCCAAAATGAGAGAAAAAAGGTAAAAGAGGAAGTGAAAAGGTAGATTGAAGCAAAGTTCTTGATTAAAGTCAACTATCCTACTTGGCTAGCCAATGTTGTTCCTGTTGCTAAGAAAAATGGAAAGGTATGAATATGTGTAGACTATCAAGATTTGAACAAAGCTTGCCCGAAAGATGAATTTTTGCTCCCACACATAAATTTATTGGTCGATAGTTCTGCAAAATACATGATGTATAGTTTTGTTGATGGGTACGTAGGGTACAGTTAGATCCTGAACAAGATAATAAATAGGGTAAAAATGGCCTTTATTACTAAATGGAGAATTTATGTGTACAAAGTTATAGCATTTAGGCTGAAGAATGTAGGAGCTACCTATCAATGGATGGCTACCAAGATCCTCAACGGCTTGATCCATAAGGAAGTAGAGGTGTACATCGATGAAATGATGATTAAGTTAGACACGAAGGAAAAACACTTTGAAGCTCTAGAGAAATTTTTCTAGCGGATCTACAAGTACAATCTCTGCCTTAATTCGAAGAAGTGTGTATTTGGAGTGACCTTAGGTAAATCACTAGGGCATGTAGTCAATCAAAGAGGGATAGAGGTGGATCCAAATAAAGTGAAAGCCATTCAGGAAATGATAGTGCCGAGGAAGGCAAAAAAGATCAAAGGGTTCTTAGGTTAGATTCAGTATATTAGCTGATTCATTGCCAAGCTCACCTCTATATGTATGTTGATTTTCAAGCTTCTGAGAAAGGATCAGCTAGTTAAGTGGAATGATGATTGTCAGAAGGCCTTTGAAACCATTAAGGAATACTTGCTGTATCTTTCGTCTCTCCAACTGCTCAGACCATCAAAGCCATTGATTTTGTACATAGCAATGTAGCAAGGTCCAGTAGGAGCTATGCTCACCCAAGAGGATGATACCAAAGATGAATTCGCTATATACTACTTGAGCAAGAAGTTTCTGTCATATGAGGTTAAGTACTCAAATGTAAAGAAGATTTTTTTAGCATTGATATGGGCCTTAAAGAAATTGAGACACTACTTCCATTCCTATAAGATCAAAGTGGTGGCTAAACATAACCCACTTAGGTACCTCAAGTCAGCACCATCCCTACTAGGGAAATGGAAAGGTAGCTATTACTTTTACAAGAATTTAAGGTGGAGTACATAACTAGGAAAACGATCAAGGAAAGGGCAATTCATGGAGTTTCTCGTCGATCACCTATTAAAAGGAAACCTAGTCGAGTATGAATTCCCAAATGAAAGTGTTAATGCTATCATAACCCATGTTTGGAAAATGTACTTCAATAGGGCTACCAACAACAGGGGAGTTGGAGTAGGAGTCATCCTAATTTCACACAATGGTGAAAAACTACATTTGGCTAAGAAATTAGGATTTAAGGTAACTAACAATAAAGTTGAGTATGAAGCCTGCATATATGGGATGGAAGCCTTGGTTGCACTAGGAACGAAGACTGTTAAGGTGTTCGAGGATTCATCCTTGATAATCCACTAAGCCAAGGGAGAATGGTCCATCATAAATGAAAGACTAGTACCCTACGTGGAATATATGAGGAGCTTAAGCGGTCAGTTTGAGATATACACCTTTTGCCATATACCACAGGATGAAAATCAATTAGCAGATGCCTTAGCAACCTTGGTGTCTATGTGGGACAATCCAAAAGGGATAGTTATGAGACCAGTAATAGTCATAAGCTCAACCAGATCGTGCTTTAGATGAATCTGATGGCAAGCTTTAGTACTATGACATCCAGAATTATTTAGAAACTTCCAAGTTCCCTAAAGAAGCAATGGAGAAAGATCAAAAGAAAATTCAGAAGTTATCTAGCCAGTTCATCAGTGTAGATGAAATCATGTACAAGAGGTAAGCAAATGGTATCAAATTAAGATACTTAGATGAGATGAAGTCAAATAGGGTCATGGAAGCAACTCATGTAGGGGTATGTGAGGCCTGTATGAATGGATTAACATTGGCTAGGAAAATCATGAGATAAGGGTTCTTTTGGCTAACTATGGATGCTAACTACTCCAAATATGTGGAAATATGCCATCAATGCCAACAGTATGCCGACTTGAGTCATCTTCCTATTTTGAACTTGTGCAATCTATCCTATTATTACCCCTTTTCAGCTTAGGGAATAAACATTATCAGAGAAATTCACCTGACAGCTTCTAATGGTCATAGATACATCATAAGGGTCATCGATTATTTTACAAAATGGGTAGAAGCAGAGTCCTTTAAAAGACTAAGAGCATGAGAGATGGCTCGATTCATCAAGAGAAACTTGATTTGTATGTACGAAGTTCCTTATGATATAGTATTAGATAACGGAGTTCAATTTCAAGTAAAAACTAGACATGTACTGCAAAAATATAAAATCCATCATCCTAAGTTATCTCCTTACTGATCGTAGGTGAACGAGGTAGTTGAATCTGACAACAAGAATTTGAAAAAAATCCTATCCAAAACTGTATAAACATATAAATATTAGGCTGAAAAGTTATTGTTTGCACTTTGAGGATATAGAACTACCATTAGAACTTTCATAGGAGCCACTCTCTTTTCTCTTATGTATGGTTCAGAAGCGATGCTGCAAGTAGAGATTGAATTATAATCACTGAGGGTTATGCCAGAGGCCAAGTTGCTAGAGATAGAATAGGTAGAATATAGAATGGAACAATTGAACCTGTTGGATGAAAATTAGATGAGAACTTATTACCATAATCAGCTGTATCAAAAAAGATTAGCATGATCCTTTGAAAAGAAGGTCAAAGGCAATCATTTAAAAGAAGGGGATTTGGTATTTAAGAAGATGAGACCCGATTTACCTGACTATAGAGGAAAGTTCATACCAAATTGGGAATGCTCTTTCATCTTGAAAAAATTACTTTCTAAAGGAGTTGATATCCTTATGGACAATGATGGGAATAAATTAAAAGAGCTGGTTAACATTGACAAGTTGAAGAGGTTTTATGGCTAAAAAAAGATAAATAAAAAAATAAAAAAGAAATAATAAGCTAGTGGGTCAAAAATTGAAAAAAAGTAGCCTTGCTAAAATTAAGCACCCTGCTAAGGCAAAAATAAAAAAAAAGTTACCTTAGGCAAAAACTAAAGGTTGAGAG
The DNA here is from genome assembly GCA_037975025.1 of Excoecaria agallocha. Lineage (NCBI taxonomy): Eukaryota > Viridiplantae > Streptophyta > Magnoliopsida > Malpighiales > Euphorbiaceae > Excoecaria > Excoecaria agallocha. Next base: position 38,862,693 of record CM075814.1, read on the forward strand.
AAAATAGCTAATAAAAAAACCTGCGAGAGCTGATTGGAGAAAGGAGTTGGATGCACTTAAAGATATCGCCACCGAGATTAAATGAAATTTGTTTTTTGTGTTAATTGTCATATCGTGATTATCATAATTCCAACATTGTGATCATGTGAAAAATGCATTAATAGTCTAAGCTATGTGCCTTGATTATCACGAATGAAAATATCTTATTTATTTATAGCAAACAAACAATATCAATAGCACAAGGAAAAAACAAAGCAAACATGAAAGCAACACAAAAGCATCAAACCTTACAAACATGCCAACAAAGGAAGGAAATAAAAAAAACATTTATCCTAGTAGGCATCGCTGCAATATAGTACATGCTAAAAGAAAAGAAAAGAAAATGAAGATAGCAATAATGACCAACACTTTCTCAAAAGAACTCTTCAACTAGCACCACTTCCGTTTGGGCCTCTTTTGCTTGGGTGCCTCAGAAGGAATGCTTTGGTAACAGGTGCCTCTATAACCCATGAGCGATACTCCACACTGGTCTCAAAATCATAAATGTTCATCGATGGAATGTTGGTCCTTACAGGTAAATGCCTTCATATATAATGGTAGCCCATGACAAAGGCATTTGTTAGGTCCCCTCTGCCAAAGTTTAAACATGCATGCACTATCTTTTTCCTGAGGCCAAATTATCAAGTGCAGTGGGTCGTAATGCAGAAAGTTGTTTGGTGAAAATCGCAAAGGGGCAGGCACCCAGAACTCCCATATTAAGTCATATACTCAACATGGATCCAGGGATATATGAAGCTTATTCTTCACTCTGCCACAAAGCTCAGCCACATAATGTCTTCTTCTATAGAGCAGATCCAATACCATCGTATTATTGCCTTAAAAAACCTCAAAGAGTATGCATCCATGATATGAGAAGCAGGCTTGGCCAGCATTCTGAGTTTCTCCTGCAACCAAATCTAAAAAAAAAGAAAAATGATATATAGTAATGAAAAAAGAGAGAGAAAAAAAGAATGAATATAAAAGCTACTGGAACAGTTTGGCATCCATATCAGGTAAAAATTAGGCACAGGGCTATGTGAAAATCTAAAAAAAATGCATGTCCCATAAAGAAAAGCTAGTGTGAAAACCAATAAAGGGCACACTACCTTAAAATAAATAAGTACAGATACCTGGAGTAGCAGAGGATTGCCAATAAATAGAGCGATGGGATCAGCATTCACAACGTCTAATCCAAGTAGGGTTTTCACTAGGATCAATGGGAATGGAGTGAGTCCTTCATGAATACCATTCATGACATTAAATAGTCGGTAGTCTCTTAAGATGCCAGCCTCACTAGTAATGCAAAGATAATGGGTCAAGCACATGAAGAAAGTAGCACCCACCGCATAGGTCTCATTGCTATTGAAATAATATAAATTGTCAAACAACAAATTAAGCACTACAGGTTCAAACGGTCTAGCAAAAACCCTGACATCGGAAGGATGAATCCTTAGGGCACGAATGGCCTTCCATGGATAGTTGGACACACAATTAGGCACGTAGGGGAGGGTGCCTGAATAGAAAAGGACACTCAAAATGGCAGTAAACTCTTTATAAAGGGGGCAAATCTCTACATTGTTGAAATGAAACACATGAAAATAGGGGTCCCAGTAACGTGTCAAAGCCACCAGCAAATGTTCATCTAATTATACTCTTCGAAAGAACCTTAAGTTAGAGTAAGGGGATAGGATGGGGTTATCCCAAGTAGAGTGGTCATATAATAATAAAGCAAAATGCTCAAAAAAATGAGTCATATTAGCTAAAGTTTGATATAAAGAAGTGTAATTGAAGGTACGAATGTGAAAGATGGACATAGATGAGAGAAGTACAAGTGGAAAGCAAATGCTAGATAAACATCTAGAGGCTCTACTTATAAGTCAGCCTGTATTGTCGTACAATCACAATGCATACCCGTACATTAAGCCCAATTACCACCTGGTGAAAATGAATAGTAAAAATAGCCTTGCATACCATACTTCTCATCCTGCATCATTTAACAAGGCCATACATGCTTCCATCATAATTTTTGCAAGTTTCAGTTCACAATTCACAATTCAAGGTTAGCTCACAATTCAAGGTTATGATATCTATTAGATATTTCAAATGATTATGTTTTGCACACGTGCACAAGGACAAAGACACAGGAAAAATAATGGCAAAATGTAATGATAGTTGGAAATAAAAAATGATGAAAAGTGTACATGATGGATGATAATAATAATTCAAGCATATGATAATGGATAAAATAGCCATAGAAACCTACTTAACATGGTAATTAAAGAGAATATTTTGTTGATAACACCTCGACATAAAAATGGTTTCTTGAAAATAAGTTGTAAATGAAATAATTTTTGCTTGGTTAAGTTAATAAATTGGGTACTGTAAATTTTTAAAGTTTTTTTTTTAAAAAAATTGGGATTATTTTGCATAAGTTTGGGTCAAAATGCTTGCAAAAGTGCTATTCACGTAGCATTTTGCATGCATGGGAATGTTTCATATTCAAAAATTTTTAAATTTGGATTTTTATACCTTGTATGCCCTTGCATTTTCAACATACGGCTTTAAGTGGGATGGTATGACCGTACACTCCTTAAAACTTAAATGTAGTTAGTTTCTTTCCTTCTTTTCTCTTTCTTTCTTTCTTTCTTTCTTTTTCTTCTTCTTCATCGATTTCAAGTAGGGCCTCCCGATTTGTCATTATTTTCTCTCCATATACGCAATATTTAGCGATTACAATTCAATACACTGTTGGATTTTCACATGGCGCCTATTTTGGCACCAATTTTGAGAGTTTCCATCAAGTCTAGCTTGTTCACCAAAAAAGGTATGTTTATGATTTTTTTACCTATATCTATGGTTCAAATGGATATGGAACTATGTAAAATTGTTAATATAAGTTGAAATGATTATGTGTAATGTGCTGTTAATGATAATTTTTTTAATTTTGCTTAAAAAAAGGATAAGGTAAATAAATAAGGTTAGATTAATGCACTTTGGTTGGTTTAGTTTGTTTGGGTGATCATGTATATAGTTATTTATATGGTTGATTGTTTTACTAGACAAAAATGTACCTATAGGCAGCATGTGTTCTTTGCATAAAAAATGCTAAATTGGCATGTATAAAATAGGGTGTGCATAAGAGGATAATGTAATGAAAATAAAAGTAATGCTAATTTTATATATTGGTTGACATGTTGTATATAACCAAGTAATGTAAAGCATGTAGCAAATGTGAGATAATAGAAAACATGTGTAAGATATCTTCCATTTAAGTGATAGTGAATGAGTACGTAAGAATATGCATGGTAGTGACAATGGAATGTACATATAATTTTTAAATAGTGAAAAGGAGTAACACAAGATGATGAGTTTTAAAAAAATATGTGCATTGATGGTAGTTGTTCTTATGTGAATAAGAATAATAGTGACAAAATAGTTGTACCAATATATACATGTGAATATTAATATAATGGTTTGACTTAGTTGCTGTACATACATTATTTTTATGATAGTTTTGGCATGATTGCTAGATGCCTAGTGGCAGGTTAGGAGAAATCAGATGTTAATTAGCCATTATAGCTTTGTGGATAAGTTTTGTACAGGATTGAGCCTAGTTTTTCTAAGCCATTATGCTGCTAAAATTTAGGCAAAAATGTTGTAATATCTAAGAGACATCTTCAGGTAATGCACCATGACTAATTATGAAACTTTAAATTATGCAGGATATGGATTCCAGTACCCTATAAGGATGACACCCGAACAGGGTACCTCATTATCGAACTTTAGGAGAAATCTGCATGTTACCAAGTCGATTTATATCTAGAGGATTATTAGGCTAGTGACCTTATCGCATGGGTGGGATGGATGCACTTTTATACAGGGGCCTATCGAACTTATCTAGAAATGACTAGATAGTTCTTAGCCATATTTTGATACTTGAGAAATCAAAGGCTAGATGATAAGGAAGGAGTAATTACCTATCACATCCAAGATCAAATAATATCCATGACATGCAGGCACTTTGCTCAGATCTTAGGATTGCCTATGGGAAAAGGTATGATTAGGCCTAAACGATCCATTTCGGTAGAGATATGGGCAGTTATTGTAAGGTCGTGTATCCTATATGTGTGAAGGACAACACAATCTACTATGCTACAATCTCAGCTACTGCACTATTTACACAAAGTCCTCTTCTGCTCCTACTTAGGAAGGATAAGCAGTCCTAGATCTATTATGGTGGCAGAGACTTATAGCCTATAGGGCATGGTAAGAGTTAGACAGATAAACTTGAGCCATACCATCTTGGGATACATACATGTGACACAGCATAACCCTGGTGATGCTACAATCATTGAAGGTTTGGTCACTAAATTACGTTTAGTTGAGAGCATGCCAGAGGTTTGGATGGGGCCATTTATCGGAGAGGGCATATATTTAGATAGAAAGGATCCACATGACATGTGCATGGCTAGAGAGGATGATGTTACTCCCGATAGAATCAGGGTGATGACCTTAGAGGAGATGAATGTAACTTTCCATCCGGGTAAGGAGATGCTAGTGCATGAGCCACGGTCGTTGTATCCTAAGCAGGAGTCAAGTAATGACCAGCAGATGAAGGATGTCCTAGGGTCGAGATTCAGAGGGGAGAAGGTTTCTTTCTTGGACTATTTTGCATGAGAGGCCTGTCAGGGGCTAGTTGTGCCACCTACCATGTAAGGTTTTCCTACCTTTCAGCAAGAGCTACCTCTTGGGGATTATGGCCATCCTAGTGCATCATCATCCTTAGCACCACCTCTACCCCAACGATCAATACCTTGGAATGCTGTACTGTAGGGTATCTAGAATATAATTATGACTTAGACTTCCATGGCCATAGATATACAAGCGATAGATTAGGAACAGGCTAAACAACATGAGACATATCTGAAGAGATTTGATGATATCGATGCTCGCCAGCGGCAGTTCATAGCTGACTTGGCCAGGATAGAGACTGGGAATCAAAATGTGGATAAGAGCATGGAGAAAGCCACGGAGTGCATCATAACATTAGAGACTGCACTTCTTAACACCAATGAGATGGTCAATGGAGTCAGGGATGAGATGGAGAAGAGGATTGATAAGTTGGACATCGATTTTAGGGCACATGTGATGGGCATAGATGGGATAGTTGTAGGTCATCTGATGGCATAAATGATTGAGATAGTAGGTATTCGAGGAGAGATAGATCACCTTCCAGGTTATATCAATGAGATCCCCTATCTTGTCGTTGTTTAAACTCTGGGTCTTGTACAGCCAGGCTCATCCATATCTTGGGCATCAAGCCTACCATTTTACTAACATCATTCCCGTTGTCCACCAGAAGGGCCTACTGATTATGGCCTGCATTAAGGCCCCATGACTTCAGGAAGATGATGACATTTACACACATTTTATATGACACACACAATTCATATACTTTCGTACATTTGGATTTTTATTTTGGGATGATATTTTTTTATGTTTTTGTTGGATTGGTTTTGGATTTGTTAGGATTATTCCTTTGAACTTATCTTGGAATTATTGCTTGTCATGATTGATATAGATTATCACTAGCATATTGCATTATGTTACAGGGTGATATTACTTATTTCTAACAGGTTAATCACAATTTTAAAATGCTACAGTTATAGGATACAAGAATTAAGTAATAATAAAAGTATAAATAAGCACTATGTTCGACAAAATTCACATAGTATCTTGCTAAAATTGTAAATGATTATCTCATTAAACCATGCAGGGGACAATAAGCTCCTATTTAACTTTTCAACACTGCAAATGCAGGACAAGCATAATTTAACTGGCCATATAACGCTGACAAATGTAACCTTACGAGTGCCGCTTATGATGACGCTCATTTCACTGCAAGGGGGTAAGTGGTTATGATGATGAGATTATTAACTCCAGATCCAAGCTACCCTAACAACATACATAAAATTTTTGCAAATCAAATCAAGGTATAGCTGTAGAGTGGAATCACCTTCAATCAAGGTATAGCTGTAGAGTTGAATCACCTTCAATCAAGGTATAGCCACAAAGTAGAATCACCTTAAGGTATAGCCATAGAGTGGAATCACCTTAAGGTATAACCATATAGTGGGATCGCCTTCAATCAAGGTATAGCTACTTAGTAGGATCGTATTCAATCAAGATATAGCCACATAGTGGGATCACTTTCAATCAAGGTATAGCCATAGAGTAGAATTGCCTCAAGGTATAGCCACATAATGGGATCACCTTTAATCAAGGTATAGTTACAAAGTGGGATCACCTTCAATCAAGGTATAACTATAGAGTGGGATCGTCTTCAGGTTAGGGTATCACCACAGAACTGGAATCGCTTGTAGATTAGGGAATGCACCACAGGCTGGCATCGATCACCAATTAAGCCTTCTTAAAAAGTAAGCGAGGAGATCGCCTCCTCAGGTAAGCATCTCTCGCTTACTCTGAACTTTGGCTTATCTAGACTTCTGTGTGTGCTAGTTTCCCTAAAGTTGGGGGCAATTATAGGCATTAGGTCCTATAAGGTTTTTGTCAAGGTTTCCTAATGAGGAAAACTACTCCTTTAAAGGTAGGAAATCGAGGATGGTGAATCCTTTTTGTGTTGAAATTATTCTTTGAAAAAATGTTTTAAAGTATTTTTATACTTGATTTAAGTAGTCGAGTGGAATAGAGGGTTGAATATTGAGATTTGCCTTTGGTTTAGGGTTTAAAAGGCAAATCAGGCAAGTCCTCAGCCTTGGACACTCATGCATAGGGGCTTATACACCCTTGCACACAAAGGAAATCTAACTATTTAATCTAATGTCAGGATTTTTTCCGTTTTGGCCTTGTAAGGCTTTGCAAAGAGAGCATACGGCTATGCATCATAAGAATCTTTCCTTTTTAGGCAAGTGACCTTAGGTACTTGAGATGCACCCCTATACACTCTTATTGGTATAGCCGTACATTCCAAAAATGGATGAATTTTCAGAGAGCAAGTGGGTAAGTGGCTGACTTTTTGAATGTATACCCATGTATATCTCTATGCACACCCGTACATTCACCATTGTATAAAGTTTTGGCTGATTATTTTGCAAAGGGTTGGAAAATCTTTGGTTAGGAAGTTAGCATTGCTTTCATAAAAAGCTTTTAAAAGTTTATAAGTGAAAGGTAGTTTTTTGGCACTTAGCTTTTCATATTTTTCAACTACTTCTTGATTATTTCAACATAATAAGGGTCTATGAATCTGATATTCGATAGTCTAATCAAGTAAGCACACTAAAGGTAATATAAGAAGCATTTCTCATTATTTTTATATTTTCATAAATTTTTGTTCATTATTTTCATGTATACATATTTGTTGTATATTTATCTCTACTAGATTTAGGTTATGAAACCCTTTTCAAGGATATATTGTTGTGTGATAAGAACCTTCAAGTTACTATCTTTAACCTCCATTTTGGCCATTTTAAAGTTAGTCTTTTTGGGAAATCTAGTTTTAAAAATTGTTCTTTTGTATTTAGCTTTCCCCTTTTTTTACTTCCTTTTGGATCTACTGTTGACAGGGATTTTATTTTAAAAAGGAAAGGAAACTAGCCTTACTAGGTTGGTAAGGCTGCACATCACTTAGCACATAGCCATGCATTATGTGATGCACAACCCAAAATATATTTTCCTGCCTTTTAAAGCAAAAGAGTCAACGGTATATTGTAAAATGCACTTCTGTTCATTTTTTCGATATACACGTTGGATCCTCGTTTCTTCCTTTTTTACTTATGTCATTTGGTTTTTATGAGTTTTCTTTTTTATTTTGTCATTATTGCTATCATTTTTGTTGTTATTATTATTGTTGTTGTTTCGACAGATAACCCTACTGTAGGCATAACTAAGTAAGTTTTGCAAGTAGGTTCCTAATATATATTCTTTTGTTTATGAAAAATATTTAAAGTAAAAATTTGGATATTTCTTTAATAAAATTGGACCAATGTCCTTATTTTTGCTTAGAAAACTCACACGTAAAAATTTAGCTTTTAATAATGTCAATGACTTTGGTATATAATTAAATAACACAGGACATTTTCTAAATAAAACTTGGACTGACAAGTCTCTGTCTTCAAATTGTCGCAATGAAATGCTTCTTTATAGTCCACATGCGAGGATCAAAGTCCTCACCAAGAAGATTACAACAAATGGCCCAATTTATGGATGTTTTTATCGCTTATTTTATGCCATGATCTACTACTTTCTTATGTGATTGGGTGTATCTTTAATTTTTATTAATTACTCTAATCTTGCATGAAATAAAAGGGATAACATGGTTAATCTGAAAGCTATTATGTCATATTTATCAAAGGTAAAAATAAGAGTTGAGTTCTAAACTATCTTTGGGTTTTTGGCCTCATGAGGTTAAAACCTTCTTTTTCCAATATTTTATTGGGTGGTGACTTCTTACTATTAGCCTTGTGGTGCCCAATGAAATGTTTCTCAACTATCGATTGTTAGTAATGAGATAGGGATACCTTAGCATGCTGCCCCTTTCCTTATGAGGCTTGAGGTTTGGAAAGTTGAATTATCGTGAAGCGATCATAAGTCTAGGCAGGAAACCTTAACTTTGTTCGAATCCTAAAAGCGGGACCGGACTGCCATAGGTCAAAGGCTTCCTCCTTTAAGCTCAATGATCCCTTGGTTTTGGGGATAAAGTCCGGGCCTCTAGGCAAAGAGTGCACGTCACACACGGGGAAACATATTTAACAATGGAAATTATCGATGGAAAAAGTTGTAGGAGAAACGATCATAGGGACTTTTTCCTGATGAAAAAGAATTTCCATAGGGATTTTTTCCTAATGGAAAATGAATTTCCATCAAAAAAATATATTTCCATCAGTAAATTTACCTCTCGCTAAAAAATTATGATGGAATTATCCATCACAATTTCATCACTAAAAATAATACAAATTTTTAATAATTATCTGAACCTGAATCTAACCAGTAAACCATATATAGAGATTAGAATAACAAATGCAGTAGAAGAAGAAAATGAGACATGGAATCCAAAATAACATAAAATATGCCCCACCATACTAAAAGCTAGACCACTACAAAATAAGATAACGAATTTATGTCTCCCTCAAAGTAAACCAATCTAATTATTTATTGTGCCAATTTCATGCTACATAAAACTACATGCATAAAAGCACAATTTTAGGAAGCCACAAAAGAGTACACATAAACATACAATTGATAAGAAACATGCAAAAACACTTAGGACACAACCACCAACCATAAGACATTTACATGCATAATTAGAAAAATTAAATTATTCCAACATGAAACTCGTATGTTATCCAAATGTTTATCAAGTGCATTTAATAGGCAGTGAAAATATTGTATCTATCAAAGTTAATGTCAGTATGTTATATTAAATCACACAAATGCTTCATGAAGCAAAAATGAAATGGGTTATTTGGAAATGATAAGAATTACACATACCTTGATTAAGAAATGTGTTTACAATGCTTATAACCTCATCTTTAGATATGCCATCCTTCTCATACATTCTGGAAATAATGTTCACTTATCTTAATGGTTTGGTTGCCTGTAATAGAAAGACAAGTGCAATCTAGCTCAATCAAATGTACAAACAAGATCACCAGATTTAGGAGGTTATGAGATAAGTTAAAAAGACGTAAAAAAATCTTACTCTGTAGTCAAGCATAACATTGAATGTTGCATGCTTAAATAGAGAAAGGTAATCAAATCATATACAGTTATTCTTAAAACTTGTATATCAGAACAATAATTATTGTAGTTGACCTTATAAGAAATTATTAGTCAAAGTTAGTAAAATTTGACAAAAAAAGAACACAACACCAACCAATGTCAACTTACATAGGGCAGACTTGAGAAATCACATAATATTTAGTGGGACTATATATATAATAAAGGCACAAAAATGATTATAGCAAAAGTTTAGTTCAATGGCAATATTGTTGTTAAAATTCAATCTAATACATTGTTTAAGGAAACATGAAAAACTATTATTAATAGGCTGACACATAAATAAACAAGACCATAAAGTTAACGTTTAGGCACAAGTACAGTGCAATGATATTGTTTTATTAGTACCATAAAGTTTTAAGCTACTGCATAATGTTTTTTGTAGATAAATTTGAAATTCATACCTTATTCTATATTAGTATATAGCGTGGGACACATCATCATCTCTTACAGAATTAGTACCAAGTCCTAAGGTTTTGTGATAAAGCGTAGAAAAAATAAGAGTTTGCAATTCCTTATCCTTCTCGATAACCAAACAACAACTGAAGGATTGGAGAAATTCAAAGTGAGATCGTGAAAAGGAAAGGAAAATCAATTAACAAACCTTAATGATGAAGATCCAACAGTGACGCATCAAGGCGAACGACAGGGGACAACAACACGAAATGACAATGGCAGCATAAGAACGACATTGTGACAAGCAAACTGCAGCAGATTAGCTGGAAGGAAAATGAATGAGAGAGAGGAGGGATGATGTAGGCTGCAAAGTGAAAGGAGTAAGGAGAAATAGTTAAAATGTTGGCAATCTAAAATTTTAGGATTTTATTTAGATTGGGAGTCTTTTCCCTACAACAGAAACTAATTCCATAGGTAATTTTCCTATGGAATTGTCAATTTTCGTCAAAAAATTTTCTATATAATTCTCAAATTTTGTCAGAAAATTTCCTATGGAATTGTCAATTTTTGTTGGGAATTTTCCTATGGAATTGTCAAGTTTCATTGAAAATTTTTCGATGGAAAACTAATACCGTAGGGATTTTTTTACCTTTGAACAATTCACTACTGAATTGTCTAGTTCCATAAGGAAACTTCCTACGAAATTTTTTCCATCATAACTTTAGTTATTTTTGACATAAATCAATAGAAGACATTTATGGATTTTCAACTCAATCTAAATCCAAAATTTAAATTATTAATTATTATAATATTTTAATTTAATTAAAAATAATATATTTTAAATTATTATTAGATTATTAAATAATTAATTTTTATATACAATTTAGTTATTTATGTCAAAAAGTAGATGATAAAATATTTTTAGATCATAATTAAATTATATAATGTCATAATATTATTTATTTTTCTATGAAAACATAATTTCGTAGAGAAATTACCTATGAACATTCTATTCCATAGGTAATTACCCTACGAAAACATCTTTTCGTAAGTAATTTTCCTACGGAATTGTTTTTCATAGGTAATTTACCTATGAAATTCTGTTTTCGTATGGAAATTACCTATGGTTAAACAATTTTATTGATAATTTACCTCTGAAAATAACATTTTATCAGTAAATTTCGTATGCAATTATTGTCATAAAATATTGTCACCTTGTTTACGATGAATTTATATATTTCGTCGCTAAATATCGCGATAAAATTTTCATCCATTTTTTTCTATGAATTTGTTATTCGGTTGCAAAAAGCACTTTTTTCATTTTGCCTACACAAATAATTTTCCATCGGTAATTACCTACGAAATTTTTTTTGTAGGTAACTTTTTGCCGTTAATTGAGATTTTTCTTGAAGTGACCATAAGAAGTGTTATGGAGGAGTTGGGCATGCCATTAGCAACAGCAACATCATTTTGGAGAGGAATACCATTAATACCAGGACCAGCAGCAAAAGGGGCAAAGTTAGTTTCAGAATCCATAGAATTATCCTTAAGATTGTTGGGTAAAATTCTAATAATACAAAACTTGAGGCATGTAGGGGCATTATCCTTAAGGATAATTCGCCCACACTAGTAATAAAATTAATATAAAGGATTATTCTTCAGGATTCAACAAGTTCTTTTAATAAAATAGATAGCAGAAAATCAACAGAAATTAAAAATCTGGATAATATAGATTTTTGACGTGATAGAAAAATTTGATACTTTTCTATTCACTCTCTCACACAAGTCCAGCAGTTATTTTTCAAAAATTTTAGGGTGCATTCAGTAAAGTTATGGATTTTTATTTTTTAAATCCAAAAATTATTTTTAGTTTTTATTATCTATTTTGTAAATATTTTTTTATATATTAAAAAACTATATCATATACTTTTTTTAATTATTCATATATATTATGATAATAATTTCTATGGTAGTGGCAACGGAGGCGGTAGAGGTGATGGCGGCAGCGGTAGCAGTGGTGTGGTGTGGTGGTGGTGGCAACAACGACAGTAGCGACGGTCTAGTGGGGGTAGTCTGGTCATGCTGGGAGCAGCTATGACAGTGACGGTATGGAGGTAGTGGTAGCGGTGGTGTTAATAAGGATTAAGGGTGTACAAAACCAAACCAAAATCGAAAATCGAACCAAATAGATTTCGATATATTTCGTTTGATTATTTTGGTTTTTGATTTATTCGATTCTGAACTGAAATAATTTTTTGATTTACTCGTTTCGGTTTTTAAAATTTAAAAATCAAAAGAACCGAACCAATCGAACTTATCAAAATTTATTGTTTTATATATATATATATATATATATATATATATATATATATATATATATATATATATATATATATATATATATATATATATATATATATATATATATATATATATATAACAGTAAACGCACTGCCCAATCCCCATTTCAAATGGGCCATTTGTATGCACTACCCAGTGCCCATTTGTTCTCTTCTCTTCTTAGTTATCTTTTCTTCCTTTCTTTATTTTGATTTTCTGTTCCAAATTTTTCTCTCATTCAATCACAATAAATTTGCAAAACTGAAGCCACCCAATGCCCATTAAATCCCTCCCTTCGTGCAAGTATGAAATGGACAGCATCAACACTCCAATAAAAAAGCCATTAAACTGAAAATACATATGGGAGACCAAAACACCAATAGCCACATCAAATTTCTCTTCCTTGACTCCTTATTTTTTGTCAATCTATTATTTTTTAATTAAATCCCAAATTTTCTTTTTAAGAAAAAATTAAAAAAAAATGGATAGATGGAAAAAGCTGGATGGAAAGCATACTCTTGGAAGAATCGATTCACAATCTTCATGCTCGGCTCCATCACTTCTCTCCCCAAATTTCTAACCATTTTTTCTTTCTTTTTTTTTTGAAGTAGGATCTAAGAAAATAGAGATTTGGAATTTAGAAAGAAGAAAAGGGTAGATTCACTCTTTGCAACTCTCACCCTCCATTTTCATAGGTAGGATCTAAGAAAATAGAGATCTAAAATTTAGAAAGAAGAAAATGGTAGATCTTGAGATGGAAGAAGAAGAAGAAGAAAGAGAACCGGATAGTTGATTCTAATGAAGAAGAAAGAAAAGGGTAGATCTTTCAGATTGTTTTAATAAGTGAAAAGCCCAATAAAAAAAGAAGCCTGATCCAGAACCGGATAGACCGAATCGAACATATCGAAATTAATTCAGTCCATTCGATTTCAATTCTAAATAGTTCAGTTTCGGTTTGGTTCTTTTTTATTATAAAATTAAGTTTTCAGTTTATTAGGTTCAGTTCAAAATCGAACCGAACCTATCATTTGCACAGTCCTAATAAGACAAAGTAATTAAATTACTGACAAAAGCAAAAACCTAAAAATAACATTTTGAAAATTTTTAATTTATGTTTTTGGTGTAAAAATTACTTTTTTTTTAATTTTAGGAGAAACTAAAATGAAAATAAATCTGTCAAACAACTTTTGATTTTATCTTTAAGAAAGAAACCAAAAACCAAAAATAAAATCCTTCCTGAATGCACCCTTAAATTTTAAAAGTAATATATATACATAATTTTTAGGCATTCCATAACAGCTATATTGAGGAAAAGTAGAATCATAATATTTAGTGGAGAAAAATCTGCAGTAAAAAATCAAATATGATGAAATTGAAATAGAAAACAGTTGATAGATTTTTACAAAAAAAAAAAATCAGGTCAAAGAATACTATTTCAACAAAATTTTAAAAGGTAAAATATTTAAAACATGTATTAAATATTTAAATGCCTTTAAAAATATTTACTGCCTTTTGAAATATTATTAATAGTAAAATATTTACAACAGAATCAAGGTACTGGCCATTTCGGAGCTCTATAGATTTGCTTTGTGCTGCGTTTCTCGACTTTTAACTTTTTTTTTTGAATTCTGAAGTTTCTTGATGATGATAGTAAGTCATTATTTGTGTTGTTCAGCCAATTTATGTCATTGTCAATATCAAGTTGCAGCGTGCATGCTTGAATTCATATTCCCCAGCCTTAGTGAAAGGGAAAAGCAAACTATCAGGGCAGCATTGAAGGATCTGCGGCAGAAACGACTGTGGGGAGGTTTTTTCTCCCCCTCTTGAAATGATTCACGGTTCTGTCGTATAAGGATGTATTTTTCTTTTCCATTTTTTTAGCAGTCCGCAAAGATAGATGGCAGTTGGCCTTTTTTCATGATTTTTTTCTTCGTGGTTCCAATGGCATTTGTGCAGTCTAGACTCCGCAATCTCTTTATGACTCTATTCTTCTTGCCGAACTTTGTTTTTTGAGAACTTAATTGAGCCATAGACATAAAAATAGAATATTCAATTTATTTAATCATATGCTTTTTGTTTATTAATTCCTAAGAATAAATTATGGTTATAGGTTTGCAGGATTTTGTGCGTTTTGAAAATAAAAAATCTTAAAAAGGTTTATCTGTTAGTAAAAAATAAATAAAATTTTGATAAAAGTCACTCTCATCCTATAAAAAAATTCACAAATTAATTATCAACTAATTTGGAATTTTTATATAAAAATATTTGGGTGATCAATGTCACTTTCCTAAAAATATTTTGCCATTTAAAGTGTTAATTTTAAATAAAAGATTGATTGGGCCTAAAAAAACAAATAGGTTTTCATTGCATGTTTTGTTATAAGGGAAATTACACATTTGTGATTTATATTCTAAAATAAATAAAGGATTTTTAGTAACCAAAGTCACTTCCCTAAAGCTATTTGTCAATTTTCTAAGATTTAATTATTCAAAATAAAAAATAATTTCTTAAAATAATTAACATTTACAAAGCATGTTTCCATCAAATTGGCATCTAGAATAAAATCGGATTAATGTCCCAAGCCCTTTTTTAATAATAAAATATCATCAATGAATTAGGTACTACTAAATTCCATTTAAATGAAAGACCCATTCATCTAAATAATGGACCAATTTTCAAATTACCACAAATGAACTAAATAAGCCTATTTTTACAAAACACGTAATGTAGGATCACAAAAGAAAGTAATAATCGGATTACTTGTGCAAAGTACGATTTGTGGCTGCTTTTACTACTTCCATGCATTTTGCATTACAAAAGGAATAATAAATATTAAAACCATTAAGAGTGATGAAATATTAATAAAAAAAAAAGAAATAAGACTGATATTCTTGGATCTCAAATCTCACGAGTTTTAATCTCCAGCCTAACTCACCTAGTGGCGACTCCATTAAAACTGCCTCCTAGAGTGAATGCATTCACAGTAAAAAATTTATGAGAGGGTTGCCCTTACTCATCATGCTCTCTCATGGAAAAAGTGGACCCATTCTTTAAGTGGAAGTAGATACCCTGCTAGCCATATATCATACAAAAGGAGACATTAATATCTCACACATCTACACTCTACTGGATGAACCATTTCCGGATAGATGGAGGCTACCCAACCTAGACACCTGTGGTTGCTCGCATAATCCAAAAAGTCATGTTAGTAGTTTTAGAAAGTCAATTCATCTTCAAACTAACTCGGATGCGGTGTTTACAAGGTAATCCTTACTATTTTAAGAGGAATTGCCAATGATTGGTTTAGTGACTTGCAAGTATGAACAATAATAACATTTGAAGATTTAGAGAAGCTATTCATTAAAAGGTTTTTCTCGGCTATTCTTGAGACAAAAACCATTGATGATATAAAATCACACTCAGGAGATGGAATTATTTAGGCTGCGTTTGCTAAAATTGTAAAATTTTAATTGTTTTAAATCAAAAAATTATTTTCAATTTTTATTATTTATTTTTTAAATAACTGTTTTATATATTAAAAAATTATATCATATTTTTTAATTAATTATTTATATTATTATAATGATTTCGGTGGCAATAGAGGTGGGGTGGTGGAAGTGGCGGTGTGGCATTAGTGACGGTAGCAACGGTAGAGGTGATGGCGGCAGTGACGGTGGCATTGGCAATGGTGTTGTGATGGTGGCAGCAATAATTTGGTGGTGGTGGTGGTAGCACCAATAGTAGTAGTGATGGAGGCGGCAGCGGCAACGGTAGCGACGGCAGCAGCAGTCTAATGGTAATTGCAGCAATGGTGACGGTGTGGTGGTGGTGGTGGCAACAATGGTAATGTGCTGGAGGTGGTGGTTGTAGCAGTTGGTGGCAGTGGTGGTGGTGGTGGTAGCAATTGGTGGCAACAACAGTGACAGTGATAATAAGGATAAAATAATTAAATTGTTGATAAAAATAAAACCCTAAAAATAGCATTTTTAAGATTTTTAATTTCTATTTTTGGGTGTCAAAATCAATTATTTAAATTTTTGTAGAAACCAAAACGAAAAAAAATCTGCCGAACATTCTAACCAGTTACATGCATCTCATATATATGTAGAATTTAAACAAAATAATCAATTATTAGGATCTTGCCATGAATTTACAATATTTATCTAAGAAAATTAAGAAAAATCACATGTGAGGGTTGTTGAACAGTTCATGATTTTTTATAAAGCATGAAAAATTTTTATCTGTAAGAAGAAGAGTTGGCAGCTGAGTGATCCCGATCGGATAACTTAATCCTGCAAGGAGTGCTCGGTCGGATCAGGCATTAGCACTCTGAAACTTAAGTTAGTAGCTTTCTAGAGAGATAATTTTTAGAGAGAGTCTCAGATATTCAATACCTGGAGCCATTACGCTTTCGATTATTTATAGGAGATAAAGGAGGGGTACTTGAATACTTTGGGGCGTGATAACTGGCAATTGGAGTAAGTGAACGGCAATGTGACAGTGAGCAAGTGGGAGATATGGGTGTTAGCTCGTGATAGTGGACTGATGGGATATCATGTCCCATCAATCCGATCGGACATCAGGCTCTTTTGTTTTGTCTTTCAGCTCACGTTTTATCCTTTTTTGCTAATGGATCTTGGACCCTTCCAGTGCAATTGGGCCGACTGATTGGGCCTTGGGAAATAACATTTCCATGGTTATCACTTGTCCCCTCCCCCCCGCCCCGAATGGTCCGATCTGGCGGTTTCGGTTTTTTGGCAGGATTTTTCAAATTTTTGGGAGGCGCCCATCTTAAGAGATGCATCCGTTTAGTTCATATAGTTGTTTTACATTTAATGCCATACGTGTGTTGAGGATGGCGCTTCGTTCTCTGTAAGCGCAATAAGGGATTGCAGACACGTGGTGTTCATCCAATGGAGAGGAATTCAGAGTATTTTAGAAGCTTTTTTATTATAAATAGGTGAGTTCAGTGCAAGTTTTTCTCATTTTTCGGCGATTCTTAGCAAAATTCTGCCAAATTCTCTTTATGAACTTTTGTTTTTTGAAACCCTTAGCAATAGTTCTTGGTCTTCAAATTTTGAAGATTTCAAAGTTTTTATGAGATTACCCAAATAAGTAAACAATCCCTGCCTTTGATTTTATTTCTTATTCATCATATCATTTTTTACTTCTCTCCTTCCATCGAAGATAGCTTTAAGCAGCAGCCAGTCTATAGATAGGAACTTTTATGAAGCTCATAAAGACAGTGAGATCGTGGCTCATCCTTCCAAACTGACGAAGGAGGAAGTGGCTGAGATCCCTTCACGATATGGTCTTTCCATAGAGATCTCTATGATGGCCTGCCCATATTCCATTACGATAACCAATGGGCCTTTTGGACATGAGAATAATGAGCAGTTCATTTGCCATCTGTGGAGCTTGGATGCGAGATTGAGGCTTCCTTTCGGTGCCTTTGATATAGCAATTCTTAAAGGTTACAGAATTACCCCCAATCAACTACATCCGAACGGGTGAAGAATAGTGGCTTACTTCAAGATCCTCTGTAAGGTAGAGGGTGTTGTGCCAACTCTGGATCTATTCACTCATTTTTTCTATATCTCAGGTCGGAGTGATGTAATAGAGTTTTTTTTTACAAGCCGACTGCAGAGGAAGCTATTTGTTGTACTGTCATCCATGAAAGGCTTCAAAGAAATATTCTTTTTGGTAGGAATGGCCAAAAAATTTGGAGTGTCGTTAATCTGATCGATAGTTGTCACTCTAAAAGGCCAAGCTTCCAATCGGTCTTTATATGAGAGCGATATTGAAAAGTTGTTAGGCGCTGTGGTAAGATATGGGAAACCCTATGATTCCAATTATCTGCTGAGTGTTCTATTCAGGTCTTCCTGCTCCGATGCTGGCAATGACACGAAACGTGAGCATTATGATTAGAGTGTGGAAGAAACACATATTGATAATCATGAATTGCATGTTCATGAAAATTGTATCAATTGGGGAGGATACTTATCTTATTTTATTTTTGTGATGGAGCTACATGCACGATGGCTAAGGAAGACGACATTGCTAAACAATTGGCCAATCGGGCTAAGACGAAGATAGAGGCAGAATGGGCTGTCGAGGAGGAGAGGAAATAAAAAAAGAGGAAGTTTGTGCCTTCTTTAAAAGTTCAGGCTTCCAATCCCTTAGCAAGTGTTCCTGTTTTCGCTCTTGGTGTCACAATGGTTCCTGCCTCTCATCCTCCTTAGACCCTTCCAGGACCTGCTGCTGCTCAGCCTTTGGCAAGAGTCAGAGCCCTCTTAGGCACTTGCTTTTGAGGGATGAAACCGACTCGGATGAGGAGCAACCACAACTGTCTCTACTTCGGAGGGGGGCAGCTCTAACAAGTGCGACTCCAGTAGATAAAGCTTCGCAAAGGAGAATTGAAGAGGTAGACTGGAAGAAGGCTGTTGATCTAATAGCCACGGCATATGCTAGAGTTACCGCAAGAGGCAAAAAACCTATCCAGAATGATTTTGCTCGGCGTTCTGTTGTAAGAATTTCTAAGAGATAGGCTGCATCGATGGGAGAAATTTTAAAAAATCAATTTGATGACAGCCGGTCTATTAACAATAGGGTGGTATCTAGCTTTGTATGATGGGGTATGCTTCAAGAGACTGACTTTAAGGCAATGGGAGACCCTAGCACACTCCCCCAAGAGTGCAGTCTTTTCCAGCAGCAAAGTCTAGAGGTAATGCTCATGATTTTGTTTTTTTGTTTTAATGAACTTGCTTTGTGCTTCTTTCTATCTTCCATCTCCCTAATTAACCGACCCCTCATCTTTTTCCTTTTTAGTTTTTTAGCTAATAAAAACGGGTTTGTGCTTACATGGCATAGCCGCTTTCTCCCGAGGGAGATGGGAGGATGCCGATCGGGTGAGAAAAGAAGCAGAAGTAAATATGATACAACTAAGAAGGAGTCCCTCCTAGCCCAATCATAGGTTGAAAAGCTGAAAAGGGAGGTCATCCATCTTTCTAAGCACCTAAAAGCTCAGTAGAATGAGGTCGACCACCTTAAAGGCGATGTAGCCCGTTTGACTGTCGATAATGCCTTATGGAAAAAATTCAAAGAGGAGGCAGCCAAACTGAGGGGTGAATGCACACATTTAACTACTGAGTGTCTGAGAGAAAATGCTGACAGAGATAAAGCCAATGTGGATAAGGACAAGGATTTGTCAGAGCGTGACCTTCTACAGGGCTAGCAGGACTCATTGCATACTGCCTTAGCAAAAAAAGAGAGGTGGGGGAAAAAGCTCGCCACCCAAAAAGAAAAATTTTTGGATCAGTTAGGAGAGGCCCAAGGGAGGCTGCTGACTCGGCTAATTTATGAGGCCAGTAGGCATTTCCCTGAGGCTAATCTTAGCTGGATGGATGACCCGAGTGTTTTGCCCGATCCTCCATCTGGTGACAATGAAGAGGAGGCTGCTCAGGACCCTACATCATCTCTCCTTAATGTTGATGCAGAGACCGAAATTGAAGTTGGGACCTTTCTCCTAACAAAGCGTGCTCCTGAGGAACCCATGGAGTCTTCCTAACCTCCTGCGATGTGGAGGCAGGGCCTGCTATTATTCCGATCGAGGCTTCTGCTGTAGAAATTGTAGACATAGAAACATAGTTTTTCTTTGTAATATTTTCTTATTTTAGAATGTGTAATTTGTACAAACTTTCATATGAATACAATTCAGTTTTTCTTTCCAATCTTGACTTTATAATGCAATTTTTATTTTAAGTAGGATTGATCATAAAATCAATTAAGGAGAATATATAGAATCAACTAAGGAGAATACTTTCTGAATTTAAAGTTGCCTTTCAAGTATTGTAGTCCATAACTCTTAAGGTCAAACGATCGGATTAAAAAGATAACCATTCGTTCTGGCGTGAGCTATGACTTAATTTTTAGGCGTATGACATCAAGCGTAGTGAGCGACTTCTTAGTTTCATATCTACTTGGAATATTATTTGATCGAATATCAAGATCGGCTATACGAAGGATAGTCATGCTTAGCGAATTGCCTTTTGGTCTTACATTTTCTTAAAGATTTGGCAATTTCACACATCGAGTGCTCGAGAGAGATGATCAATTCAATTGTTAACCTCCGCATCTTGGGTTTGGAATGACGTTGAAACTAGCGAACAAGTTGATTTAATCGACTGCACCTCACATCTTGGGCTCAAGATGAACATCGAGCCTAGCGGAGGAACTTAACCTGTAAATGAATAAATTTTAACTTTCGCATCTTCGGTTGTGTCAAGCCTAGCAGATAAATTGTACCGTATCGATTCATCGATCGGGATGTGACATCAATCGTAATTAAGCCCTCAGTCTCAGAGTGACTAGAATAGATACATCAATCAAGATGTGATGTCGATTGAAAATCAAGATATAAGGTCCACGCTTTGCGGTTGAAGCCAAAAGTGGCTTCGTGGAGGTCATCCGCTCAGAAGACATTTTGGCCATCAGTGGCTTTGTGGAGATTGTCCGCTCGGGAGAAAATTGATCTGCATTTTAGCGGTAGTGTGGATATGATTGCTTTTAGACCAATCGAGTAGGAGGTCTTCAGGTGTTGGGGCCTTCATCTTAAGCTCCCGATGGTACAAGAATTCGATCCATGTTGAGGTGGTTGAATTATACTGACCAATCGGGGATGAGGTCTACAGACGCTAGGGCCCTCATCTCAAGCTCCTGATGGTACGAGGATTCGATCCGCACTGAGGCAATTGAATTATACTGACCAATCGAAGATTAGGGCTCTAGCGGTCTATAGGTGCTAGAGCCCTCATCTCAAGCTCCCGATGGCATGAAGATCCAATTCGAAGATCATTTTGCTGGAGAGGGAGTTAATATATTTGATTAATGATGAATAGTAAATCCATAAGTTTGGACACGTACCTATCTTTAGGCTATTTTTTGTTTCGAGGAGAGACTCATTTTGTAAGAGCACATCAGGGTGTTAGAACTTCCAACAATTTTTCACGCGTTGCTAGGCCATACTTTCTTTATTTCTATATCTTTAAAAACTTAAAGATAATTCTTTTAATTTTAAATAGATAATATGAAAATGGACTAGTAATCCAGTGTTTATTACAGGAGACTAAGAGAGCATTAAATAAATTCATGGGGAACCCAAATCATAACAATTGCACTTAATTTTGCCATTATTTAATGACCCCAACAAACGGCCTGCACAGGTTCGGCTTCTTGCGTTTGTCATCGTTACCTGAGCCGGACACATCTCTCCTACCACCGAACTGTTTGCAGTAGCTTTTTCCTCTAGTTCGACCAACAAATCTCTTAAGAGGGCCTCTCAATCTCCTTCTATAGGGAGTAGCATTCGTTGGTTGAATGCCCGATAGCTCTGTGAAATTCACAATATTTGTTGTGATCTCCCTTATTACTCATCTTGTTCGGACACCCTGGGTAAGTTAACTTTCCTGTGCTTTTTCTTGGTCTGCATCAATACTTGGGCAGGGGTGGCATTGAGTGGAGTGAGAGTCCGAGCTAACTTATTATTATACTGATTGAATGTGCTCCATCCGGTCTCCTTTCACTTGCCCAGATTCCTTAAGGAGGTTTCGCTTAAGGCCCAACCGTCTAAATATTGTAGTCTGTCCATGACGTTGGTCTTCCTTGCTCTAATGGATCTGAAGGCATGATCTAGCTGGACGTGCTGTCTAGCTCTTTCCATCAAGTCAGAAAAGCTAACCGGTGGATTCGTTGTTAAAGATTCAAAGAGCGGACGATCAGTGACACCTCCTGCCAAAGCATTCGACACCATTTCCACGCTTACATTCCTTACTTTTGACATTGTGGCCTGGAAACGATCGATGTAATCTCTCAGACTTTCATCGATTCTCTGATAGAGGTTGTAGAAGTCACTAACTGACTTTGGCATACGTTTTTGCACAATGAATCGCATGGTGAACAGCTATTTGAGTTATCTGAAAGAGATAATTGATTCTTGAGGGAGTTCGTGGAACCAAATCAAGGCATCTCCTCCTAGGATGGTAAGGAAGATTCTGCAGGAAATCCTTTCATTATAGGTGTAAACCTGCACTTTAATCAAATACTCTGCAAGGTGAGTGGTAGGATCAGTTTTACCTGTATATTTATCCATCACTACGTCTCTCCACTTGGGAGGCAACTCCGACTCCATAATCTCCCTACAGAATGGGAAAGCAGTGTTGTTGCAAGTGTTTCTCCTAAATATACCTTTTTTGGGCTCTGTCAAGCCAAACTGCCTGAGTTTTTGTTTGAACCATTTCTCCTCCCTACTAATCTCCATGGAGGCTAACTCCTCTTTAGATATGCAAAAGCGATTACGATTTGATGTGCACATAAAGGATAGATCATCTCTTATGGATAAGGTAGAGGGTATACTGGAGACATAGGGAGAGTCTCTACTTGAGGACATCGTCCTCTTTCCCTTATCGTATCTGCCTGGGGTTCTAACCGCCATTCCCCCACCGTTGCGAGCTTGTGGCTCATTTATGGAGATTCCTTCGGTTCTCCTTCTTTCAAAGTCTTTGACTGTGAACTTCATTTCATGGCCTCTTTCAGAAGTCCTGGATATTTTACCTTTTTTTAGCGTTTGGACTAGACTATTTGTGAAGTCACTAAGAATGGCGAGCATGACCTCGACAGTAACATGGGTATCTTTCGGCTGCTATATAACTACATCGTTGAAATCTGGGAGAAGGTTACCCCTAACAGGTGATCTGGGAGATCTCTCTCTTCTCCCTAAGGGTCTAGATCTGTCCTGGTTGTTGCGATTATACTCTCCAAAAGCCGTGTGTTCGTTGGATCTTGAATCTACCATTACCTCTCAAAGAAAGCACCAAATGATAAAGCACGAAAAATCCTTATCTGTAAAAAGGAGAGTTGGCAGCTGAGTGATCCCGATCAGATGACTTGATCTTGCAAGGAGTGCCCCGTCGGATCAGGCATTAGCACTCCGAAACTTAAGTTAGTAGTTTTCTAAATAGATAATTTTTAGAGAGAGAGTTTCAAATGTTCAATACTTGGAGCCATTACGCTTTTGGCTATTTATAGAAGATAAATGAGCGATACTTAAGTATTTTGGGGCATGATAACTAGCAGTTGGAACAGATAAGCGACGATGTGATAGTGAGCAGGTGGGAGGTATGAGTGCTAGCTCGTGATAGTGGACTGATGGGACACGATGTCCCATCAATCCGATCGGACATTAGGCTCTTCTATCTTATCTTCAAACTCACGTTTTATCCTTTTTCTTGCCTTAATGGATCTTGGGCCCTTCCAATGCATTTGGACCGATTGATTGGACCTTGGAAAATAACATTTCCATGGTTATCAATTTTCCTTCATTTTGGATTATCGTAAACCACAGTGTACAAACTATAACACCTTCAATCATGATCCATGCCAGATAGAAACTAAATGAACTAATCTAATTGGAAAAATAAGGTGACCGAAATTTCCTAGAAGCTAACGTAAATTTTATCCTTTCATTTCACGTGCTTTAATCATTAAAGATTAAATAGAACCTGAAATCACCAAGACTAACACACTTAAGCCAAAATTAAGATCAAAGATTAGCGTAGAATTCATACAATTAACATGCAATTACTAAAAAAATACAAAAATCATCCAAGATCATAATGCATGAAAAATAATAAAATCACATCAAGAAATGACAAACTGTATGGAAAGAGATTCACGGCATAAATAACTCTCACAGAAACCCGAGTTTTAATCTTCAAGAATAAACAAATTCCAAAAGAGAATAGAGAAAATATCCTTTTCTCCTGTAGGTTTTTCTATTGTTTTTTTTTCATATTCAGTATCTTTAGTGGTAACTGACCCCCAAGATAATTGAAAAAGAAACATGCACTCATAATAAAAAAAAATTAATTAATTATTATTTCTTTTTAATCAAACCGGATCGAATTCCATCTTGGTTGACCCAACCGGTTTTCCAACAAGCAAACACTATAAATTTAACAAAAAAATAACTATAGTGCCAAAGTTTTGGCCTAAAAAAGCCCGCAATTAGCCATGTAAAATTTACTAACAATTGTGAAAGATTTTTTAGAATTAAATGTAATTGTAAGAGATTTTACTCTTTTTTGGCAATTACAAGAAAGGCTTATGTCTGATTGGGTTTGAGTAAAGATTAATGATCGGAGTCCAGCAAATATACTAGATCAGCTAGTAATATAGCGAGCATATATAATTAAAGACCTGCAAATATGGAATCCAAAGGAAAGGGATTGCTATACTAAATATCAATTGTTGAGCAGTAATCTAAGTTGTCCACAAATTAAGTTGTATTGAAAGAAATTCTAAACTAGGAAAAAAATTAAAAACTAAAAATTAACAATTAAAAATAAAAGCAATCATCAAGGAAATCACATAAAGATGAGACAAAAGTTTAGGAAACTATATCCTCATAAATGTAAATAGATATGGGTGAAGCAATACAAACATGAAATTCAAGACAATCTATCTAAATCCAAGTTTCCATCCCGAAACCAATAGTCTAATAAATAAGATTCCCATTCTGGAGCTAGCCTGCTAATTTAGCCTAAGCATGGGTCTATAAATCCTAGGTATTTGATAAATTCCCATTCTAGAACCATTTATCCAAAAACCCATTTATTTTCCAATAAATCTGAACCAAATGCAATCTGCATATATAGAGAGTTTAATTCCGGAATCATTAAGGACTCTAGATGCAGAGAACCTAAGAACAGAGCATGTATAAATGCAACAAATATTCAGATTTAATATTCAATCATCATCTCCAGACATTAAAAATAAAATCCAAATATCAAAGTAGTTGCAAACAACAATACAAAGAGAACAGAAGAAAACATGAAAATATTCATTACACCTAAATATCCAACTACAATTATGATAAAAAATTTCTAAGCAAGAAGAACTAATCTATCATCAAGAATATAATCATCAAATATAGAAAATTAGAGTTTAGAAACACCCTTAGAGAAGATGAATCGTGAAGCTTTATCTTACTTCAACCTTTAAAAATTCCTTGAATCCAAAATTAAATATTTAAACTAATTTAATCTAAGGTATTTACAAACAAAATTGAAATTAAAATTAAATTTAGATTAAAAATTAATGAAAAATCCTATCTTATAGTGTCTAAAATGAAGAAAAGAAATCCTAAATTAATCTAAAAATCATACCCCTCTCTCGAAATGAAAGACTCCAGCTTTTTATATTGGCAAAGATTGTGGCTGCTTTCCCTTTTCAACTCAAACTATACTAATTAACGACTTCACACACACGACGAAGATTGAAAACTTGCCCCTCGTGTCAGTTTTTACAGGATGAAAGAATTCCCAATTAAAATATTCCTTGAATCCAAAATTAAATATTTAAACTAATTTAATCTAAGGTATTTACAAACAAAATTGAAATTAAAATTAAATTTAGATTAAAAATTAATGAAAAATCCTATCTTATAGTGTCTAAAATGAAGAAAAGAAATCCTAAATTAATCTAAAAATCATACCCCTCTCTCGAAATGAAAGACTCCAGCTTTTTATATTGGCAAAGATTGTGGCTGCTTTCCCTTTTCAACTCAAACTATACTAATTAACGACTTCACACACACGACGAAGATTGAAAACTTGCCCCTCGTGTCAGTTTTTACAGGATGAAAGAATTCCCAATTAAAATAGCACATGGTAGGAAAGGCTTCATTAACCACCATTAGAATGAATTCTTGAAGAAATTTGACAAAATAAAATAGTATAAGGTGCGAAAGATTTTCTTACCCACTGTGTAAAAACTTGCTTCCCATTTTGACATTTAAAATGATCACATGGTGGGGAAGGCTTTTTCACCCATGGTATGCACCTATTCTGCACTAAAAAAAATTGCTTCTTTATAAAGTACATAGGTGGAAATGATCCTTGCCCACCATGTACTTTTTTTCCCTTAAGCCAATTTAATTAATTCTCATCTTTCAACAAATCAAACCACCAATTAAATGATAATTCCATCAACTCCTACAATTAAAGATCAAGAGAAGTGTTAAAACAATAAACTCACAAATGCAAAGGATAATAAATTGGATTAAAAGCAAAATTCACCTATTAAACCTTAAAAACTAGAAATTTAACATTTAAACATAACTTTGATCAAATTAGCTAAATTTATCTAAAATGAACAAAAATACCTAAATTAGAAACTCAAAATATAGAATAAACATACTAAAACATAGCACTAAATTGAATTCATCACTTAACTAGTCTGGATTGGATTTGGGTCGAGTCTAATTGAACTTTTAAAACTTTTTCCTGCACAAGCCCCGTCCAAGCCTATATAACTAAAATTCAGGCCTAGCTTGGGCTCGATTTGTTTCAAGCCGGGTGTACCTAATTCAGCTGGATTAAATTCTAGCCGAGTCAGTTGATGTAAAGAAATTTAAATAAATTAATAATTTTGGTGTATAAATGTATATTATATATTATATAAAATTTTTAAAAATATACCATGAAAATGATTTAATATGCCATGATAATACCTAAATTGTCATTTTTTCAGCTTGGCCCAATAGTTCCAAGTCCATATTAGGATAAAAGGAACCCTCCAGCCCAAGCCTAGATCTCTTGTCAAGTCCAGACATGAAGATATTAGATAGACATGAGAACCAAAAAGATAAAGCAGTCTAATCGGACTGCCAGAGCTTGATCTTCAACAAATCACCGATACACGCCACCATCCTATCCATTAGTCACTCAGTGTCACATCGTCAGATATTTACTCTGACATACCAATATACCACTCAAGTGGCTCTATAGATCTTATATAAATATCAAGCCTTCTCACAGGCATGACGTGTTGAATTCTCTTAATTCCTCTCTTTCTTTTACACTCTTTCAATCCAAGTATCACTAACTTGAGTTTCGGAGTACTAACGCCCGATCCATTTGGCAAGCTCTTTCTCTTCTTGCAAGATATTTTTCAATTTTATTTTATCGATCATCACAGGAATGATCACCTCAAACATGACCTTTGTTTGACTCCAACTACCAACCTATTTTCTATTAAATTTCTAAATTTATCATTCGGTGCTTTCATTGAAAGCCGATTATGGGACGAAAATACATACCTCAAACAATGACGAGCCTGTTGATGAAATTTCTTGCAAAACTTATAAAAAGCTCCAGGACTGAAGGAAGATGAAATAACTTAAGCCAAGATTGAAGGAGGATGAAACATTTCCCTCATGAATCACCACACACCAGCACACAAGCCCTTCGATGCTCTTCACCAAAAAGGGTGCAAGAAAAGGTATTAAACTCGCTTTTTTCCTCCCCATGAATGATTGAAGTCAATCGAAAGGCTTATCGGTCTAAGCTTTGAGTGCTAATGTCTTTGCCTTGCTAAACAACTAATTCTCAAGCTTAACAAGGAATGAAGTTGGCGTAAAAAACATCCTTATTTTAAACCAAGATGAAATAAGATGAAACGTCCCTCCCTAATCTTTGATGGACCCTTTTTATAAGGAGACGTAACATCCCTTTGATTAATGCATGAGAATCCTCATATCCGTGCATAGAAAGGGATAACAGAGAAAATTTCAAAGCTATATCCTCTCTCATTTACCAAAAAAGGGAGAAAACATATCGCAACATGAGAAATGCTCTCGTTTTAAGCCAAAAAGAAAGAATGTGCGCTCATTTTAAGTCAAGATGAAATGAGTTGCACCTTGCCCCTATCACTGTTTGACCAGATAAAGCCACTGGGTGCATAAAAAGGGCCATCATGCCCATCCAACAGGAAGAACGTATGGGGAAGGAAAATTAAAGAGGGAAAGTTCGATTGGTTTTGCCAAAGGGTAGGTATGGCTGAGCAAAGCTCTCTAAATCTTCAGACCTCTCTGCGGACGATCAGGAATGTCCCAAACCTCAATGCCAAATCCATCCTCACACAAGCATCTGTGGTAACCAAGCAAGTGGAACAAAGACATTGCGAAGAGCTTGCAGTGAAAAGGCACTTAAAAAGTACACCATATAATTTCCTTCTTATGTTTTTCGATATTATGTTTTTTGAAATTTTGGTTATTACATGCATATAATTCAATTGACATGTTCTCAATATAAGACTTTAATCCTGATCAAAATGATTGATGTAAAGTTAACTATCTTTTTGAAAGATGAATTCTCGATCAGAAAAATGCAATCCTAATTTAAAAATTTATGTATTTACTCTTGTATTTTAGATTGAAAAATCGATGTACAAACTCTTAGTGATCAATAAACAAATTATTATCTTCACTGGCTTAAATGTTCTTATTGCATGACAATTGCTTAATTGACATTGTCATTGCACAAAATAGAGTGATTTCTTTTTAATCAAACTATCATCAATCAAGAGTAGCCAATCGAAAGAAGAACTTCTCTGTTTATGCAAAATTTAGATTCGAAAAGTTTGCTAAATCAATTACTTGTTATTCTGATCGAAGGTTTCAGAAATCATTAATATTATTATCTACTTTCATTATTGAAACAATTGTAACTATCAAAAATCAAGCAAAGAGGAAAAATAACACTATGAATTAAAAATTGGAATTTTATTAAAGATTTGAGCACAAAGATACATTGGATAATAAAAATCATATCCAAATTTTTACTAAATAATTGCCTAATGCTTTGAGACTACCTCTCATCAACTCAGGCAGTGGTGCAATCCTTTTCCTTTTCGGTTCCAACCAGTTCACAAAGTCCAAGCCATTCCCCATTTATAAACCATAATCATAGGTGGTGAAAAATGGAAAGTAAAGGGTGGAACAAGGAAACTAGGAAGGCAAATATAGATTCAATGGCAAATCACCTATTGTCAATAGGTGATGCCATGACGAAGAAAGACCCATCAAGGGGCAAAATTTCATCCATCCATCTTTATAAAATGGGGGAAAATAGAAAATAAAGAAAAAGGATAAAAAATCTCCCAGTATAGAAAAATCTCTGTGAAAAAATTGTAGAGAAGTGAAGAAGGGTTCTCAACACCCTAAGAAATGAGCCTATTCATGGAAGGAAAGAGTATTTAATAAAGACAGTTACGTGGAACCTCCAATAAATAAAGAGTCAAAATCAAAGCATTGTAAAATGAAAAGAAATTGAATCACCGCAATTAAATCTTAGGATATGAAGTGATGAATTAAAGAAGTCAGTTATTTGGTACTTCCTCCTAATTGACGCCATCAAAGGACACGATGACTCAAATGTCCACACTTAACGAGCTAATGTGACACATTTAATTAATCGAAACCAGACGATCGACATGCGAATAAGTGTGAAGACACCTTCTCCTGACGATGGGGTTGATAACTACATCCTTCTTATTGATCGATGACTTCCCGATCAGAATATATATTTAAAATTGACAACTTCCCAAGATGAATTTATATATCTACATATCCAAAGGCTAGTCATAAGGCTGATGATATCATTATTAGAGCATTAAAGCACCTTATTGATTGACAAACCAACAATCTCAATTTTATAATAGACATAAATCAGACCGAAGAGTTGTATAACCCGATTGACTAAGGCCAAGTATATATGCGAGCTTCAAACTTCTCCTTTATGCCAAGTTTAGAAGTTGCATTTCTTATTGATATGCATTTGAAATTTGATGCTTACATTCTTAATGAGATTGTAAGCATTCAGTGACATATCCAAAATACTGGTAATGCACCATGTTTGATATAAATGAAGAATGAGAACAACTCTATAAATACAAAGTACTAGCTACGAACAAACAAAGTAAAGAAACTACGATCTATGTGTAAAATTTGAGTCTATCCTTGGTATGTCAATTTGGATTCTCCCTTTACTCTTTTTCCTTTTCATCCCCCTCATCTTCCTCTTTTATAGAGAGATAAAAAAGCTAAGAAGGATCATCTATGAAACTGAAATCTTGGCCAGCAAAGCGTCTATTGCACTCCAACTAAATACGAGCAATAAGGTCACTTTGAAGATCTCTTAAATGATTTATTAGCTACACTTTTCGATTGGCCAACTTCATTTGAGAAACCTGATCAGCCAGGCTCAACTTCTTCTTGAGTTATTTGTTGATTGGCTCTATCAATTCTACCTTTGCCTTAAGCTCTTTCGCTTATGAATGCAATTGGCTTATTTGAAGAGAATATTCAACTTTGATAGCTTCTAAGCTCTCTTTCAACTATTGCTCAAATTAAATCTTAGTGATGAGTTTCTCCTTCCAAGCCAAGTTCTTGCCATACAATCACATAGCCCTTTACATAATCTGTAAAAGGTAGAAGAAAGAAACACTACAAAAAAAAACTGTAAATTAGCGACTAAAAATAGCGATGGCATTATTTTCATCACAAATTTACGATGATTTTGTGACTATTTTTCAATTCCGTCGTGGGAAGGTTATTTTTTATTTTTTACGACGAAATAGCCATGGAATGAATAAACAATCGCTAATTATTGGTAGAAAATACACAAGCCATGTTTTGCGACGGAATTAGCGACAATAGTTCCGTCACTATTTTTTTATTTTATTTTCATAAAATTAGTTCCAAAAAAGTTAGCGACGAAATTTTTTGCGAATTTTGGAAGGAAAATATAGCGTCACTTTTTTGCGATGGTTTAGCGATGTAAATTTTTCTGTCGCTAACAGTATTTTGTTTCATTGAAACGATTAGCGATGAAAATGTTTAGTCGCTAATCCGTCGTAAATAAAATAAAAAAATATAATTTTTTTTAATTTCAGTCACGTGATTAATGTATAATTTCAAGTAATTTTAATATAGACCATATGAAATTGATATTTTATTTTGTAACATAAATTTATAAATTATATTATAATTTGATAATAATTTTTTTTATCAATTATACCAAAATCTAAAGTTATTTATTGAGAAAATTTATATTTTTAATAATAATAATAAACCATTTGTTTCAATTATTATATAATTGCATTATGAAGATTAATAAAAATAAATATTTATAAAATAATAATAAAAAAATTTGTAATTTATTTTTATTTTACAAAATTTTGATCAAATATTAAATTATTAGAAATTTTAATTATATATATTTATCAAACCATCTTTAAATATAAAGATAAAATAATAAAAATTGGCAGAGACATTATAATTTTTTACTTTTATTTTTTCACTTGCAATCATATTATATTATCATTGTATTTTTACATGTAATTTTATTATACCATATATTTAACTAAGTATAATTCACTTTTAAAACTAGTGAAATTGACCTTTTTTTACATATTTTAATAAATTTTGTATTCATTATGTGTGATCACATAATTATCTACCATCAAATGAAAAATAACATTTAAATAA
Source organism: Excoecaria agallocha (assembly GCA_037975025.1). NCBI lineage: Eukaryota > Viridiplantae > Streptophyta > Magnoliopsida > Malpighiales > Euphorbiaceae > Excoecaria > Excoecaria agallocha. The sequence continues at coordinate 38,894,647 of CM075814.1, forward strand.
ATAGAATTGGTTGTTCATTAAATTTTAACTTATTTTAAATAAATAAATAACTATGAACTTATCATAATAAATATAAATTTATGTCTAGTTATATGTGCTAGTTATGTAACGTCTCAAAATCTGAGAGGTATTATTTTTAGACTTTTGGTGGTTCGGTGCTCCTTTCCAGATCCATCGATCATCCCCAATCACCAATAAGAGATAGATCTAAAAATAATTGCTAACAACACTAAAAAAGTTAGTTATCTTAATGGAAATAAGAAATAAGATATAAAATTGGGGAGTTTGATCTGTAACGCTCCAAAATTTGAGCCGCTTGACAATACTTTGTAATATGTGAACAGTACTTCTGATATCGGTGCATGAGGATCAATTTATTAAGAATACTATATGAGTGAGTATAATTTGAAGGTTGATATATATATATACACACACACACACACAATAAAATACCAACTTTAAATGATTTCAAAATAATAACATCCAATTTATAATAAATTAAAACATTAAATATACTTTTAAATATTTCATTCTTAATGATAAATTGCAACTAATATAGTTGAAATATCTCAAATATGAGTCTATATTCTCTCTTTCCACATACACACACACACACACACACACACACAAACTTCTAAACAGTATATATTAACAAATTAAATTTTAGAACATTATATTAATTATAATAAAGATTTTAGATTAATAATTTGAACTTAAAGCAAAATTTAAGAACTAATAATAATGAATTAAAATGAATAAATGTATAATAATCATTAAAATAACTAAAATAATAATAATAAGATTAAAATTTCTTATTGGCTAATAATAATAATAATAATTGAAATTAGTCCCAAGAATATTCTAAATGAAGACTGCATATTTGGCTCCTGTTTGAATAATTTTTGTAACACCTAATTTTTGTTTATATAGTAATTGAGTATTGTAAGATGTATGATGGTACTGATGTAATGTTAGATGCGTGTGTAAAACTAGACCTTTGAGATCAATGGGTTAAAAATGTAGATATTGGAAATTAAATTAGGTTACCATATAATAGGTATAGTTTAAGACAAGTAGATTGCATTGTACCGTAGATTTTAATGTTGTGATATATATAGATTTTATTATTGGTATCTTTATGGTTCAGCTTTTGTTAGAATGCTAAAAGTATGGAAAAGGTGCCATACTATTACAATTGTTTTCATATGAAGATGTTTATGTAACGTCCCAAAACTCAGATTGATTAATAGTTGATAAATAGTACTTTTGATATCGGTTTATTAAGGTCAATTTATTTAAAATGTGATATAACATTAGTGAATATTGTCTCTAAACTTTCAATTTTATAATTTAAATTAAAATATATTTTGGTAAAAAATAATAATTAGTATAAATTAATTCACATAAAATAAAAAAATCACATGAAGTCCCTAGAAATTTCGGGACCAAGAGTTGTGTGGACACAAATTTATGAAAGAAAATAACAATTAAATAAAAATTGTTATAAACTAATTAAAAGAAAGACATACATAGAAGAGTAAAAAATTTTCTATTATTGATTGTCTACTGAATAACCATATTAGGGTATTTATAGGCACAAAATAGAAGAGGTAGACTTCTACTACAATAGGGAGAATGATAAGTTTGATAGTCATCCAAATATCTCATAATTATCACAAAACTTCCTCTTGGATGACTATGCACTATGAATATGCTTCGTTAAAACCTTGCTAAGAAAAACCCAATGGAATAAAAACTTATTGAAGGAAAAAGAGTACAATATTTATATATACTTCCCCTCAACAATAAAATGAATCAAACTAAACTTTTAATTGGCGCATTCCAATATTGTGCACATGTTTCTTGAAAATTAAACTTGGTAGGGCCTTTGTGAATAAATCTGCTGGATTATTACTTGAGCGAACTTTGCAAACATCGATATGTCCTTCTTTCATAAGTTCATGAGTATAGAAGAATTTTGGTGAGATATGTTTGGTTCTATCTCCTTTGATATAGCCACCTCTGAGTTATGAAATACATGCTACATTATCCTCATATAATTTTGTTGGCTTTTTCTCCACTACCAACCCACTTGTTCTCTTAATATGTTGAGTCATGGTTCTCAACCACACACATTCACGACTTGCTTTATGGATGGCTAATATTTCTGGATGATTTGAGGAAGTAGCCGTGATTGTTTGCTTAACAGATCGCCAAGAAATAGCAGTGTCACCATATGCGAAGACATAACCTGTTTGTGATCAAGCTTTATGAGGATCTGATAGGTATCCAGCATCAGCATACCCTGCCAATTCTAAATTTACTCCTTTTGGAAAAAACAAATCCATGTCAGAAGTGCCATAAAGATAACGTAGAACATATTTTAATCCATTCCAGTGCCTTCAAGTTGGTGTAGAACTAAATCTTGCTAGCAAATTAACTGCAAAAACTATATCTGATCTAGTGCTATTTGCAAGATATAAAAGTGCACCTATTGCACTAAGATATGGTACTTTAGGATCAAGAATCTCTTCATTATCTTCTTGTGGGCGAAAAGGATTTTTCTTGACATCAAGAGAGCGAACAACTATTTGGAATGCTCAATGGATAAGACATATCCATATAAAATTGTTTCAAGATTTTTTCTATATAAGATGACCGATGTACAAGAATTTCTTTTGGCAAATATTCAACTTGAAACCCAAGACAAAATTTTGTTTTTCCAAGATCTTTCATTTCAAATTCCTTTTTCAAATATTCTGCAGTAATAGAGATCTCTTCTAGAGTCCCCACTATGTTTAAGTCATCAACATAAACTACAACTATAGCAAATCCTAAATTCATCTTTTTGATAAAAATGCATGGATAAATTGAATTATTCTCATACCTATTTTTCACCAGGTAATCACTTAGACGATTGTACCACATGCGTCCATATTGCTTTAATCCATACAAAGATCTTTGGAGCTTAATCGAGTATATTTGTCGAGGTTTTGAATTATATGCTTCAAGCATGTTAAATCCTTCAAGGATTTTCATATATATGCCATTATCTAACGATCCATATAAATATGATGTAACTACATCCATTAGATGTATGTCAAGTCCTTTAGAGACTACTAAGCTAATCAAAAATCTAAATGTAATTGCATCTATAACTGGAGAGTAAGTCTCTTCATAATCTATGCATGGTCTTTATAAGAAACCTTGAGCCACAAGTCTAGCCTTGTATCTTACAACTTCATTCGGTTCATTTTTCTTACGTACAAAAACCCATTTATATCCAACTGGTTTGACATCTTCTGGTGTCAGGACTACTGGTCCAAATACTTTTCTTTTAGCAAAAGAATCTAGCTCAGCCTGAATTACCTCTTTCCATTTTGGCCAATCAAGTCTTTGTCAACATTCTTCTATAGTTTTAGGCTCAGGCTTATCATCATTTGCTATTTCAGAAGCAATTGCATATGCAAATATATAATTTCATCTCTTTCTAACATCTTTTCGATTTTCAGTGAGATCTCATGATTTGTCAGTACTGGAACCACTTCTAGGGTCACTTCTCTAGAAATATGTAGTGTATTTGAGTTATTTCTGGCCTCTTCAGGAAGATCAATTGAATGATTTTTTATTTCTCTCTTCTTTCGAGGAACAATATCTTTTGCACAAATAGGTCTACCACGCTTCTGGCGTGAACTAGACTCATTTGCTGTTATACGCCCAAGATGTCCTATGGGGACATTTAATCGTGCAGGAGCATTTGCAACTAGAATGATTTGGTGACCTTTTGAGTGCCTATAAAGATATCGGGCAGCTGATTTGCAGCATTCTGTAAATGAATTATTCTTAAAACTTCAAGTTCACATTGATTTGTGCGTGTATCAAATTTGGACAAAGTTGGTGTGTTTCAATTGATTTCTTGAGCTTTTGGCCCCTTTTCTTTATTTTTCCCTAATGGTGGAAAAACCAATTCATCAAATTGACGATCTAAAAATCTTGCTCGAAAAAAGTCACCAGTTAAAGGTTTAAGATATCTGATAATAGAAGGGGAATCAAAACCTACATAGATACCTAAACGTCGTTGAAGGCCCATTTTAGTTCATTGAAGGGGAGCAATGGGAACATATACAGCACAACCAAAAGTTCTAAGATAAAATATGTTAGGTTGTTGATCAAAAACAAGTTGTAAAGGTAAAAACTTGTTGTATGCAGATGGTTGAAGACGAACTAAAGATGCAACATGAGTTATAGCATATCCCCAAGCAGATGCAGGAAGTTTTGATTTCATGAGCATAGGTCTAGCAATTAATTGTAAACGTTTAATGAAAGATTCAGCTAAATCATTTTAAGTGTGAACATGTGCAATGAAATGTTGAACATCAATTCCTATTGACATACAAAAATCATAAAATAATTTTGAAGTAAATTCACCTACATTATCTAAACGAACTTTTTTAATGGGATGATTAGGAAAACTTGACCTAAGCTTTATAATTTGAGCTAGAAATTTAGCAAAAGCAACATTATGGGATGATAGTAAACATACATGAGACCATCTAGTTAAAGCATCAATCAAAATCATAAAATAATGAAATGGTCCATCGGATGGATAAATTGGTCCACAAATATCTCATTGTATTCTTTCTAAAAAAATAGGAGACTCCAAAGGTAATTTAGATAGTGAGGGTCTCACAATCAATTTATCTTGAGCACAAGAACTACAAAAATAATCATTTCATAAAAGTATCTTTTGATCTTTAAGTCCATGTCCATTTGTATTCTCAATAATACATCACATCATGGTTGAACCGGGATGACCAAGGCAATCATGCCAAAGTATGAACATTTTAGGGTCTAAGCACTTTCGGTGCATATAATTTGATTCAACCATTTTTATTTTCGTGAAATATAATCCTATTGAGAAACTTGAAAGTTTCTCTAAGATGAACTTCTGGTTCAATTTTGTGGATGTAATATATAGATATTTGACATTTTCATCATTTTTCGTTTCAATATGATATCCATTACGACATATATCTTTAAAACTTAGTAGATTTCTTTGGGATCTACTTGAATACAACGAATCATCAATATATAATTTTGTTCCATTTGGAAGCATAATTTGGACTCTTCCAAAGCCTTCAATTACATTTGCAGAACCAAAAATCGTATTAACATTAATTTCAGCTAATGTTAATTGTATAAAATATTTCTTGAGAACAAATAGATTATGAGAATTCCTTAAGTAAAATTAAAAAAACTTTTGGTTCTATAATAAACATATGAATTCTCAATAATTTATGTATTATAATCGATCCGGAATGGTCAAACCGGTCATGCCAAGTAATCAATTGTTAATTAGTAAACTTCAGGCTTACTATTTTTATTATATCAATATTTATATCAATTGATAAACATTAAGTTTCTTAATATCAATATCAAACAATTAGTAAATGTCAGGTTTACTAATATTTGTGACATACAGTCAATAAACTATATATTTATTAGTATTTGTATCAATTTTCAAGTTTATTATAATCAATAAACTTCGAGTTTACCAATATTAGTATCGATTAATCAACAAACTTCTGGTTTATTGATATTTGAATAATTAGTCAACTGCATGTTACTAATACTTGCATAACAATTAGTAAACTTTATGTTTACTAATATTGTGACAAATAATAAAATAAATATTTATTAGTATTTATATCATTTTTTGAAGTTTACTATAATTGATAAACTTCAGGTTTACTGATATTAATATTAATTAATCAATAAACTTCATGTTTATTGATATTTATATAATTGGTAAATAATAGGTTATTAATATTTGTTAGTAAACTTCAGGTTACTAAAATTTGTATTTGTTAGCAAACTTCGAGTTTACTAATATTTGTATCAAAATCAGATTATCTGAAAAAATTATTACTAATCTTATACAAAGTAGATCTTAAGTATTTATCTTTCAGTCTCAAAATGATATTTATTTCAGCAAATATTTTTTGAAAATATATGTATGTGGGACATATTTGAGAAATAATATATTTCCTAACAAATTGTATGCAAATAATTACATTATAACTTTTCAAGAGCCTTCAAATAATTGTATTACACATAATAACAATATACATATAGCAAATTGAAAACCAAATATGGCTTTACATAAAATATATTCATCATATATAATATAATGATTAAAATATAATTAAGCAAGAATCAAATTGCAATTATGCAAAACAAATACACTAAAATCATGTTAATGTCCTTGGTAATTGAAAATGTTATTCTCAGTCCTTAATATTTTCGTATATTGAAGTTTTTAAAATTATTTATTGTAGGGTAGAATTATCGACCCTTAATCAATCTCATTAACTCATGAGAATTAAAATAATTCAAAATTTATGAATTAAATTTACTTACCGTTTAATCTTGTAAATTATAATTCTTGATTCTTTCAAGCCGGGTTGTTGTAAACCACCGACTTCCAATGATCAATAGAGACTATCGTGCTGATAACGTGTTATAAACTAATTAAAAGAAAAACAGAAATAGTAGAATAGAGAATTTTCTATTATTGATTGTCTACTGAATAACCACAATAGGGTATTTATAGGCACAAAATAGAAGAGGTAGACTTCTACTAGAATAGGGAGAATGATGAGTTTGATAGTCATCCAAATATCTCATAATTATCACAACAAAAATAAGAAAAGAATAGGAAAGAGAGGGGAGGGGAACGGAAGGAAGGGAGGATCGGAGAAGTGAGATCAGAGAGAGAGTCTCCGACCACTGCTCGTCACCCCCCTTGCCGCTTCTCTTTCGCTGTCTGTCCCGCCGTCACCATCTTTGCTTCTTCTTCATTTTCTCCTTTTCGGGTTGGGATTTCTGTAACACCCTTATTGATCTGACTGACTGAATTATGTGATGACCCGAAAAAAAATTTTTTTTTTCCTTAACTACTCCATCAACTACAGACTTGCCCAACACGCAATACTTATAAATTAAGTACACTGATTAAACTATAATTGTCCAATTGACTAATCACCAAATAAAAATCCGGCAATATAACGCCTAAAAACTCATCTAACCCTCCTGCAAATCAGACAATTTCTCAACCCTTCAGGGGCACCACAATACATAAATAATTTTTCACATACATCCATTCTCATTATTAATCACATTTTCTAAGATAAATAAATATTACATATTACATTCTTAAACTACTATAATACTCCAAAATAAAGAACAATTTACATTATAATGTACTTATTACATCTATACATCTCAAAGAGGATCAGCCCACACTAAATTCCCTCTTCTGATGGAGAACCAAAGCAGCTATCCAACCAAGGACAGGCCTAACCTGATACCTACACAGATAACAAAACCCGTGTTAAGCTATAAAGCTTAGTGGGGAACAATATAATCTAACAATACTCTTTACAACACATAACCTTCAATAATAAAATATCAAGATTTATAAAACTGCCAATTAATACCTTTAATTCAAGTTTTTACATTCACCAATAGATTATAAACATAAAAGAACATTAATAACTGGCGTAATTCCTTCATATATATGCATCATTAAAATATAGTATGCAATATAAATTTACTTCCATATAATCATCCAAAACCATATGCATTATATATAACATAACTCACATCACACCAAATATTATGCACTTGACCCGTAACAGAGTTATATATATACCCATATATATATAAACAAATATAACAAATTAAGGAACTAGCTTATATAGTATTAAAGAAACACATGTTCATCAATATTGTAACTTTCTATTTATTATCCATTTGCTATATATAAGAAATAATTCTTCTGCTCATGAATTCTGAACTATAACATTTCGTATCTTTTATACTTTTTAACTTATTCTCATATTAATGCCCCTAGTACAGTGCCGACAGAAATACTCAGACTGGATACACGGGATGTGGACCCCACAGGACCACAACAAACGGAGAAATGATCCCAATGAACCATTTCTCTACAGAACAGATACAGATAATAGATACAGAAAATTACTATGAAGATCAATGATCCTACCATAGCAAAGCAAGTCGCCATGACTTGCACCGCGGTACAGATATCCCTATGACCAGCCAATTATATCCTGAGCTAGTTTTTACTGTCAGACTATTTTCTAAGGGCACAAAATTTCACTTACTTTCAAAACATTTATCAAATTTCTCATCATTACAATTTTAGTAAATACATTTATTCAGAATCTTAAATATTTTTGTACAATTTGTGACCCATCTTTCACTCATGTCATAAATTATATCCCAATAAGTCAGTAAATTCTCTATCATCAGAGGAATCTATTTTATACAGATTCTTTCAAATTATTGTAAACAATCTACTAATCATAAGAGTTCATACCTAACTATTTTATGTTCATAAGAATGAATCATATACAATTATTGAAACCATGGGTGCGTGAAACAACATATAAACACATAATTGTCAGAAAAGGACATACCTGTATAGTTCATCATAACTGTCTTTCGTGCTCAACTGTACTTGATTATCAAACATTCATACTCAAATACTTTAGTTGATACATGCATTCAATGTATCACCCTTAATTGAGTTGTCTATATTTGCATATAAATGTAATATCATGTTTGCATATGTAACTAGATAATCTTTGATAGTCATATATTAAGACATCCACTTAGAATAATAGCAGTTTTACACTATTTAGTATAATGATACTCATAATGGTTATTCAAGTATCAGACAAAAATGTATCAAGAGAAGTAAATGTCACAGGTATACCAATAATTGTTACTATACTAATTACATTTTCACTTACTTTGTCTTATCAAATTATAATTCTCACTTATAAGTTATTCAAGTATGAGGAGTAATACTTTATTTAAATAGTAGCTCTTTAATATATTTGGTTTCAATAGGTTATCAGAGAGAATTCTTACTTAAATGATATAATTAAATTTTATGAACATAAGTTCTTAAACAAAACTATGTTAATAGGTATGGTAACCATATTTCCCAAGCTCTAAAACTTATATCATAATCAACCTTGTTCATTATCAAATTCTCACAAAAATCCTTAGATTTTAGATATACGTCAAGCTTAAATAATTAAGGACATCATATTGCTTATGATATTTTCTAAACTATTTCAATTCATCTTCCAGGATTAAACCTCAATCATCGAACATTAACATACCTTTAAACATCCTTACTTAAATCTAATACTAACAACCCATCAACTTAATCTATTTCTGAAATTCCAATTAAATTCAAGCATAAGTTACATCTTAAGCCTATTGTCAAATAATAACTCTTTAATCTATTGATAAGTTTTAACAGATAACTACAATTTACCAATCAAATGCTTATGATCAATGCTTATCAAACTTCAAGGACTGCTAGAAATTTAAGTTCACATTCATTTTATAATTATCTATCTTTACTGCTCAAACAAATTAAGTGAACGCAGGATACTGTGGTTACCTCTCAATCAAGAACAAGAAACTATAATTTTCCCAATTCAACCTATAAACTCAAGGTATAATCTTTTACCTATAACCACTAATTGCCAACATTATTATCCATTATTGTCTTCCAAGACTAATCAAAACTATATTACAAGCTTCAAGGATAAAATTAAAACGTCAAGTTTTACTAACCAAAACAATTCATTGTACTTTCGTTATATTATAACCGCTTGGAAACAATTTAAGTCTTACATTCTGAGTGTTATCAATATTTATTAATCACTGGGCATAATAGGCATGATCTTGGTAATAAACTTTGCAAATTAAGTACCAAAGTAAGCCACATAACTAAAATCGTAACCTACAATTTCATGTATAAAAGACATAACTTTCTCATCAATTAAAGAACTAATTTCAAATTATACATTCAAACTAGCTGTGATAATTCAAAGAAACAAATCAAAATCGAAAAGAATTCTACTTGCAGCTTCGTCTAACAATAAATCAACAATAATTCCTGTACAATAAATCCTTACTCCGGACGTAATGAATATAATCTATCACTATTCATGTCATTTAAATCAAAATAGAATCTCCACACCAAATGAGATTAAACTAGGTATTAAAAACAATCAACCTAATTTGATCCAAATGGTATCAACTCATAAGCCTTAAATCATTCCATCAAAATATCATCATTTATCATTTATATTACACCTAATTCATGTATTTCTAACAAGTCATACACACAGAGGCAGACATTTAACTTATACAGTCAATAAATGTTTCAGTAATTCTCACAAATTATATAACTAAATTTGAAGGGAATAAATCTAGCATCCCATACCGTAAAATCGAAGCTCATAATGCCCTCTCCATTCTGCCTCGCCGGAGAGCTACCGAAGTCATCCACCGGAAGATCAAGCCGCTGGCGACGTTCCGGCGACACTCACTCGCCTTTATGCCGTCCCGATCCACCGAAAAACACCCTGAAAAGGACCGGCCATCCCATTTCCGATCTCCTTAACGTCGGCGAGTGGGGACGATCGGCGACCACCAAAAGAGCCGCCTCAACCTCACGATCCCACCGGTGTTGTCATCTCCCTTAACCGCCGTCGAGAACCACCGGAAAAAGAGAAAGAAGCTACGGTGGTGATGGGAGACCAAAAATCGAAAGAAAAAAATAGACCGCAGCACCGTCGGAGGGAAGGGACGGCGAGGAGGCGGTGGCAGCCGCGCCGATCGCCGACGCAGGCGCCGTTGATCGGCGGCAGCGCCTCCTCCTTCCTCTCCTTCTCTCCCCTTTTTCCCCCTTCCCCGATCCTCTCTCCCTTTCATTCTTTCGTTTTCTTTTTTTTTATAATAATAATAATAATCCCAATTTATTTCCTTTTTTTTTTTTTACTTATTGACCCAAACCTTTAATCAAAATAACAAAAATGTCTAATATATATATATATATACCTATATACACATATATGTCTTACTCAAACATAAATTCACAAAGTTACTCACTTTAAATTACATATTAATACAGTGAATCATGCAATTTCGACTAGGGTCATTTTTGGGACCTTACAATTTCTCTTTCATTGAAAACTCTTCCTCCATTTTTCGGCCACCTCCGATAACGGATGGCAACATAAACACCTCCGATAGGCTTCTAGCGGAGAGGCGCACCTTCCCATGCCCTCCATTTCTTCCCATACGCTGAAAATAAACAGATCGAGATGGGTATATTGAGGTATTCCGATGAGGATTTCAACCAGATCACGAGGCATTAAGGCACGTGAGCACTCTGAGGATATTACCGACGGCTTAAGGTATTCCGATGAGGATTTCAACCAGATCACGAGGCATTAAGGCACGTGAGCACTCTGAGGATATTACCGACGGCTTAAGCTTTGTATTGATGGTAGCAGATCTTCTTCGGTGAGCCTCCGACCGCCGATGACTGACGGACAAAATGTTGACTTTGGTGTTTTGAATGGAAATTGAAGGGACTTGATGTCACGATAGTAAGTGCTATATTAACTTTACTTTATCTTCTTTAATTTGAAGAAATAATGTTTGAATTTGATTAGATTAAAGGCATGATTTAAGTTTAAGTGGCTTAAAGGAGACGATTGGGAGTAGAGTTGGGATTTCTTTATGTTACGTTCACTTTAAAGGCATGATCTACTGTCTAACTTTGATATATTTTGAGATATGGTAGAGGCATAATATATTTGCTGTAATTAGAAGCTTCATGAAGTAAAAACTACTAGATTGCTAGCCGCACTATTTTGTTGAGGATCTCCACACTAGATTGCTAGCGCATGGTGCCATGTGTATTGTAAAAATTACTAAAATTGAATCTTGTTCATTTACAGTGCAAATCACCACCTTAATTTAGCAATGAATTGGATATTTTAAAAAACCTATCATGCATTGCCTAGTATCCAGCTTAACTTTCATTAAGTAAATATAGGTAAATCTTGAAAAAATATCTTTTTATATTAAGAAAGTATTAATATCCATGATTGGAAGTAATATTAGAGCTCCAAATATCCATATGAACAAGGGCAAAAGCCTTATCGCTAGAAAAAACTTACAGGAAAATCTAACCTTTTCTATTTAGTAAAATTAGAAGTATCACAGGTTAAGAGACTAGCATGATTACTAATGACAATGTTAGAAAAAAAATCTTTCTTAGAATTTCATTTCTTTTATTGGAAGGATTCCCTAGCCCATAATACTCGACATCGAAATTGAGAGTTGAAATACCGGTGACATGGTGGTTTATTCAGTTTGTTGATGGATTCTTCAGTCCAATATATGCCCAACTTGGCATTGACATATTTGGTAATTACTTTGAACAACTCCTTTTTTTTAGAGAATGAGTAATTAATACCATGATTTGGATTTTCTCGATTTTAATTAGCATGGTGGATTAGTGATTCATGATTTCTGATCAATATTTTTTGAGATAGGCCTTGGGTTTATCACATCATTGCCTTTTATATTCTTCATCGGTATATTTGCTTCATAATGGTTGGATGCCACTGTTTTCTTGATTAGAGAATGGTTTATAAAGAGAATACCATTTATGAAGCACATTTACTCGGCCTCAAAACAGATTAGCGCTTCCATTTCTCCATTTAATTTTTTTTAACAATTATGAGATCATACTTTCAATTGCCATTTTGCTCAATATTGAGTGCAGTTGTAGAAGTTGTAACCTATTTGTGGGTTTGGTTATTTCATGAAAAAACACTAGTTGCATCAACCTAGTCCTCATTTATTTATCATATCATGTCAGAGCGTTTCCAGGACACTAATGGTTGAAGTTAGAACTAAGTTAGTTTGTGCTTCAAAATAGGCCTGGAAGTGAGGTTGAAGCAAGATCTCAATCAGTTTCTATTCTTGGATGTAAATAATAAAAAGTCAGGAGGAGGACACTAATAAGAAATTTCATAGAGTATTTATCACTACGTGTTTGAACTTTATGCAACTGGTGAATTGATTATTTGCCTGTGAAGGAGATAACATATCACACTTCATCAAATAGGCATAACTGTTTCGTCCATTGGGCTTATTATCTCTGTTCTTGCTGCTGTCTCTAGGCTTTCTTATCTATTATTTGTATTGTTTATCTATTCCTTCTGCATATATTTGACCTTTTAAGTTTATGCTTTTAACTGCAAATTTCGTTCTACAGTGAACATTGTATGTAGCATGAATTGCTAAAGAATTGTAGCTAGTTTTAATTTTAAGTTCTTAAAGTTTTAAAAGAGTTGTTACCTCATCTTATATGTCTAAATCTTGCGGGTTCTTAAAAAGTTGAAGATAGTTTATTTGAATGAACTTGATTTATTTTAAGAGATTTAGAATTTAATAGAAATGCTGCATACAAAGAGTTAAAATTGGATCAGAACTCTTCTCATGCATTTTTTGTGTTTTTGTTCACACAATATCTCTTCTTTAGGTACAAACTCTTAATAATTGGGAAAACCTTTGACAGCCAAAGGAAGGATATTTGTCAAATCGGTATTAATAAATTGAAATTAAATTTATGAAATTTGATGCAAACTCTTAAATTTTGATGATATTCCTTTTGTAAGTTCTTTTTAATGCTTTTGATGGTATTGATGAACATAGGTTGTCTATGTTCTGTTTCTTTAATTTTTCTTTATTGCATTCTGTTTTCTTATTTGAATTGTTTGTGTAAAGAACTATTGAGTGTGGAAACTAAAAATCAAAGACAGCTGAATATTGACCCGACATTTCCTTTTGATTTTTCCTGTCCATGTCTTGTTTCTTTATTGTTGGTCAACAAAGAAAATAGATGAACTACTATTTTGGTTTTCACACGAGCTTATTTTCTTATTATTTGTTTAGAAGTCCTTGTAATTAATCTCTAGTGCATGAAAAGGACAGTTTCTCCGTTTTCATATTAAGTTTGCTCTTATATATATATATATAAGATGTTAAAAACATAATGGTGGGGATATTTAATATTATGAACATGTTAGTAAAAAGATGTATTTTTATATATGTCTAATTTAATTGGTTAAGAATTATAATTGAATCGCATGTCGACCGTGAAATAGAGATTTTACATATACCTAGTTGATCGATTTAATAAGTATCATTCAACAGGCTATATATATATAATAATGAATATTCCTAAGGTATAGAATTTAGGCTTTACTTATCTAATAGATTAATTGGTGGTTATGCATAAGGATCTATTGTCAACTGTTAAAGCTTGATGATGCTCGATTGCAAGCGTACAGTTCCTTTATTGAAAGTTTGTGTTATCCCAGTCAATTAATTGCCAGTTTTCTTGTGTTCTAAGTCAACGTGTGTCATTTGTTTTCTATATAATCTGTAATTGGTTGACCCATTGAACCAAATTTTAGGCATATGACATTTGTGTCAAAAGAGATCATTTGAGGGAACAAGTCTTCATACTTGGAAGAATAGGAAGAACATAAGTCTTTGCATGTTTAAATTTCAGGTACTGTGAAACATTTTATTGAATCCTCTGTATGGATTCAGTCCCATAAAACCTGATAATAAACAAACCCAACTCTAGTAGTTAAACTCATTAAAAGTTTTGATTTGCCCCATTTGTTGTCTAACTCTCCTCATTTATTGTCCCATTCAATTAATTACTGGACTGCTCATTTTGATTATCTCCCTCCAGTAAAGCTTTTCTTTAATTTCAAGTGCGCAGATGCCCATTTGTTGTATCTGATTTTGATGAACTGATCGGAGAAGGGACCCGATTCAGCTTCTAAAATTTTTACCATTTTTGGACTCTTCAATCATTAAACTTATGTCTACCGATTGAGGATAATATTCGAATTCTAAAACCCAAATACACCCCCACTTTATATTGAATTCATATAAAAAATCTGGATTTTGATAATTATGCTGCTGTGCTATGGTATTCTATTGTAATTTTTTGATTACTTTGGTCTATAGATATTACTGTGAAGTGTGAATTTGAGGGAAAGAAGCTCGTCTCTGCAACAAAGAAAAGTCTGAAAATTGATTGAAAGTGAAGATGAGAAGCAGGAGAAGGAACAATTGTTGATGTTATTTTAGGATGATATTATTAGTATTTTGTTGTATTGTTTTGAGATTGTTTAATGATGACATTATGCACGATTTCAATTACTTTTATATATGTTTTGGAATATATTATGTTTTGGAATAAATATATAAATATATATGTGTATGTATGTGTGTGATAATTGTTATGGATAGGATAAAAATTAATAAACACAGTAAAAAAAGTTAAATTATGCTATAATTTAGCGTCGAATTCGCGACAAAAAATTTATTGCTTGTCGCGAATATGTAAAAATAAGAATTTCACAAATAATTAGCGATTAATCTTTCGTCCTAACATTCAGTGATGGGAGTTATTAGCGGCAACCTGTCTTTATTGATACAATAATAATTAACGACGGACTTAGCGATGAACAATATAGTCGTTAAAAATTATTATTATAATGGTCGCGAGTAATTTTGAAAAAAAATTAGCGATGGAACTTGCTTATTAGCGACGAAAATTAGCGACTGGATTATTAGTGATTGTTTGTTGTGCAGTCGCTAAACTGTATTAGCAATGAAATTTTGGCAATTAGTGATGAAAATTGCCATCGCTAATATACAATATTTTTGTAGTGTAAGGCTCAAAATACTTTGAAAAATTCTGTAAAAAAAAACAACATGCAAACATTTACCCAACAAGTGTCAAAATTTATCTTGGCTAATTCCTTGGCTATGAAAATGATCGAACCTATATCATTCATATCCTTTTTTAGTAAAATGACATTGCTTAAATAATCCAACACCTACGAGCTATGAACGGAACATCCTTAAACGAATCTCAGAATCAATGCCTCTTTGAGAGGAATAGATTCGATCGAAGGAAGAGATGTAGTTTCAACAGCAGCAATAGATGGCTCTTCCGACATAATTTGTTCAAAAGAAACATGTTCAATATATGCTTCCACATCAACTTGAACAGAAGGAGCAACCTCTACCACCTCCTCAAAAATCTTATCCTTGAGAACCAACCTCCTTATCTTAACTGGTCGAGCAGTTCGATCCTCCCTTTCGTGTGACTTTCTCCTTCGAGACTCATAGGTTTTCTTGGCTAGGTCAAAAATAAATCTTTTTTTCTCAGGGTCTATAGAAGCTGGAAAGGAGAAAAAAGAATGTCAAACTACGAGACATAAAATAGGCGCCGGTTTAAGGCCAAAGTTCTTTTAAAGCTCAAAGATTCATGTTTGTCTAATATAAAAATAAGGTCTTTTAACTAATCAGATCTTCTTCGTGATCTTGCACACACTTTGTCAACTTTTGAATGTTAAAATCATACAACTAAATACCGAAAGTTACATCTTTCAACAAAGTAGGCTCTAATGATCAATGTAAACTAACATCAAAGCCTTATTTTATTCCAATTAGGAGATAGTTCTTCCTAAATCCTTTCATGGAAGTAGGTAAGGAAAAAGCCTTCTCTTATTCCTAGAGGTAAAATGATATTCCATCCCCTCTTTTCATCTAAACAAATCAAAGAAATAATTAAAAATTTTAAGAGATGAAATGACTTTGAATCTCCCACAGAGAATTCTAAAACAAGCAATCATTCTCCATTCATTCAAATTCAATTGGTTCGGAGCAATCCCATAATCACGGAGAACACTTTAGTTAAAGAAAGGTAAAGGAAATCCCAAATTATTCTTTAGACAACTTTAAAACCTGATAAACCATTTTAGAGGATCTCCAAATGGTCCATCTATCACCGACATAGACAATGGGCAAGAAAGAATAGCTACATCCTCAGGAAATTTAAACTTCTCTCTTAATTCCCTCACTTGAATAGCTTTTAATACTATATGCCTTTTCATAGGGTCCTTGCCCCTACACGACTCCAAGAAACTAAGATCAAAAGCCTCATGAGCGCTAGACCCACTTTGGATGTCACTTAAAGTCATCTTTAAGGGAGGAGTAATAAAAAAGAATTCTCTAATTTGTAATCAAGAAGAGAACTTAAAAGGTTTAAAAAAGGTCCCAATAAATAAGAGGATAAGGATGAAGATTAAGATTGATAACTCCAATTTTATTATTTAATTTCAATATATTTTTGTTTGTATCTATGGTTTATTTTGCATGATTTTCAGTGTTTTGTGTAATAACTTTCTCTTTTTATGCCAAATGAAATTATATTGATATTTATAATGTTTTGGTGTATTTAATGGGATAAATTTGACTCTTGTGCAGAAAAATAGGCAAGAGCACGGCTGAGACAAAATGGTCCGAGCTGTGCCCATTGAAGAATCCCCAATCCGCACCATTTTATTTTTTGGAATGATCTACAGACATCAGAATCCAATCTTCACCGTTGAAAATGTAGATCAAGATGTTACAAAGCTATGGTTAAAATTTCAGCTCGATCCAACGGTGAAATATCAAGAAAATGATAAATTAATAGGACTGGTTTTTCTTCTCTCAGGGGCCGCGGCCGAGACAATTTGTCCCGGCCGTGGCCAATGCACAATTCGAGCTGTTTTAGTCCAGAAGGTGGCCACGGCTGAGACAAAAATATCCCAGCCGTGCCTAACCTAACTGGCCACGACTGGGACACTTTTGTCTCAGCCGTGGCCATCTGCAGATCTATAAAAACTGCGTTTTCTTTGGCAAAAAACGGAGAGGGACGATGGGGGAGAGCCGCCACACTTAGATTTAGGGCTTTTTCCTCCATTTTTCTTATGTTTTCCCTTCATTTTATGTTGTAGGTTAGATTTAATTCAATGTAAACCTTAAATTAGACTTATTTTCCAATGTAAGTTAGGGTTAGATTAAATATTCTGCATTCCCTTTAAGTTGTGTTCTTCATTTTGCTTGGAGCTTTGAAGGAGGAGACTTGGATTTGGATTGGAGCTTCACAAGCTACAAATGGCTTCATGGGTTTCTTCTTTCCTCTCTCTTTTTACTTTATTTATGTTTAATTTGTAGTTTTGTTGCTTGGGGATCTTTGAATCCCCTACCCACAATGTGGATCTTGAACTAAATTTGATTTTTACATGAATAATTGGTCTATTTCACTGTTACTTATTTGTATCTCATGGTTTTATTGATCTATTAAGTTATTTTTCATGCATGAATGAATGATTTTTATCATATGTCTTGGATGGGTATTGAGCCTAATGGATTGGATTCTATGAATAATCTTGCTTAGTTTTTCTTTGATGAATGCTGTATTATTTAGATGGCTCCGGAATGG
The DNA here is from genome assembly GCA_037975025.1 of Excoecaria agallocha. Lineage (NCBI taxonomy): Eukaryota > Viridiplantae > Streptophyta > Magnoliopsida > Malpighiales > Euphorbiaceae > Excoecaria > Excoecaria agallocha. Next base: position 38,912,924 of record CM075814.1, read on the forward strand.
GATTTTAAATGTGCAGTAATTATGATTTTAGGACTAGAGTGTGGAGTGAAATGGATGAGTATATGGGTTGTTTGGCTCCGGAATGGGAAGGCAACCCAAACTTAGGATGTTAAACCCGTGTATAGGCTAGTTGTTGGGTTGGCTCCGGAATGGGAAGCTTAGCAACTAGAATAGCTGGCTCCGGAATGGGAAGCTTGGATTAAGAGGGTTATCCCGAATTCATTCATGTATGCTTTTAGGTAAAATTAATTCACATTGGGTATAGGGTGGATGAGTGAACCCGAGCAATGTTTTAACTAATTTTTTAATCTCTAGTTTAATTAGCTTATCTTCTTTATTTATTTATTTTGTTAATTAGATTTAGGACGCTCTCTCAATTAAAAACTTGGAAATTTATCTCAAATTAACTCGCTCAACTCTAGATATTTAGCTTAAAACAACCCTTATCCCTTGGGTTCGATATTTGCGGGTCTTAAATATACCCCACTTTATTACTTGTCGATCTAGTGCACTTGCTAGGATTGCAACAAAGATAAAGAATCCGAGTCTAAAATATAATGGTAATATGTTCAAGCAAAGAAAACATACTTGGCGAAAGTCTCCAAATTCAAATATAAGACACTTCGGAATCTAAATTCTGAAACACAAAAAGATGAAGTGTGAAACTACAAAAAAGAAAACAAAATCCTATAAAGGTATGAAAATGTTCCCTAGATTGACTATTTGCAAATTGCAAAAATCGACCTCCTCGGCACTATATGAGGAAATAGCAAATCTCGAGCGTGAAAGATGCCTTGTTTTGCAATCCTTCACTCTTTCGCATATTGAAATGGTGTAAAAGATGTCTCATTTTGCAATCCTTCAATCTTTCATAAATAGAAATGGTGCGAACCTTCGCAATCAGGCATGAAAGGCACCTCATTTCACAATCCTTCAATCTTTCACAAATTGGAATAGCATGAACCTTCGCAAATCTTGGGCTCGAAAGATGCCCCGATTCAAAATCCTTTGATCTTTCACAGATCAAAATGGTGCGAACCTTCGTAAATCTCGGGCGTGAAAGATGCCTCATTTTGTAATCCTTCAATCTTTCATAGATCGGAACAGCGTGAACCTTTGTAAATCTCGAGAGAGAAAGATGCCCTAATTTGAAATCCTTTAATCTTTCATAGATTAGAACGATGTAAACCTTCGCAAAACTCGAACACAAAAGATACCCCAATTTGCAATCCTTCAATCTTTCACATATCGAAAAGGCATGAACCTTCACAAATCTCGGGTGCAGAAGATGCCCCGATTAACAATCCTTAGATATTTCACAGATCGAAATGATGCGAACTTTTGCAAATCTCGAGCTCAAAAGATGCCTCATTTCGTAATCCTTCAATCTTCACAAATCGAAATGGTGCGAACCTTTGCAAATCTTAGGCATAAAAGATGCTTCGATTCACAATCCTTCAATCTTTCACTGAACAAAATGGCACGAACCTTCGCGAATCTCATGAGCAAAAAATACCCCAATTCTCAATCCTTTAATTTTTCACCGATTGGAACGGTGCAAACCTTCACAAATCTTAGGCATGAAAGATGCCCTGATTCACAATCCTTCTATCTTTCACATATCGAAATGGCACGAACCTTCGTAACTCTCAAGAGTAAAAGACCCCTCATTTTGCAATCCTTAATTTGATCTTTCATAGATTAAAACAACGTGAACCTTTGCAAATATTGGGAATAAAAGATGTCCCGATTTGCAATTCTTCAATCTTTCACATATCGGAATGGCGCGAACCTTCACAAATATCGAGCATGAAAATATCTCTATTTGCAATCCTTCAATCTTTCACATATCAAAATGGTGTAAACCTTCACAAATCTAAAGCGCAAAAGATACCCCGATTCACAATCCTTCGATCTTTCACAAATTAAAACGGCACGAACCTTCCCAAATATCGAGCATAAAAGATGACTCTTTTCGCAATCCTTCAATCTTTCACAGATCGAAATGGCACGAACCCTCATAAATCTCAAGCGTAAAAGATGCCTAATTTTGCAATCTTTCAATATTTCATAGATCAAAATAGCACGAACCTTCAACAATCTCGGGTGCAAACGATGCCTTGTTTCGTAGTCCTTCAATCTTTCACAGATCAAAACGGCACGAACCTTTATAAATCTCAGGCACAAAAAATGCCTTGTTTCGCAATCCTTCGATCTTTCATAGATCAAAACGACAAACGGGTAGCAATGTTTGCCTTTCAAAATACCTTCGTTCCCGAAATGGCAAACCCTTCTAAATAATAAATTAATCTTGAAACGTTTTAGACACGTTAAAAGACTGCGAAGGGGGATAAATGATAATATCCAAATTGTCATTTTTCTAGCTCAGCCTAATAGTGGGTCCATATTAGGATAAAAGGAACCCTCTGGCCCAGGCCTGAATCTTTTGTCGGGTCTAGACATAAAGATATCAGAGAGGCACGAGAATCGAAAAGATAAGACAGTCCGATCAGACTACCAGAGCTCGATCTTCAACAAATCACTAAAATATACCACCATCCTGTCCGTTAGTCACTCAATGTCTCATAGCTATATATCTACTCTGATATACAGATAGACCACTCAAGTGGCTTTATAGGTCTTCTATAAATATCAAACCTTCTCACAGGCACAACAGGTTGAATTCTCTCAATTCCTCTCTTTCTTTTACACTCTCATGATCCAAGTATCACTAACTTGAGTTTCGAAGTGCTTACGTCCGGTCCATTCGGACAAGCTCATTCTCTTCTTGCAGGATATTTTTCAATCTTATTTTGTCAATCACCACAGGAATGATCACCTTAAACACGATCTTTGTTCGACTTCCACTAACGACTACTAAATCTTCGAATTTATCATGTCACAAAAAAATAAGTCCAAACTTGTAAAATTTATTAAGCGGGTCAAACTAGTACCATATTGTATGATAAAATTTAAATAAAAAATATAGTTGATATAAGTTAACTGTATAGACCATTTTGGTGTAGTTGGGCCTCCTTAGACATTTCATTTAGGTCAAAATTTTACGGGTCATTTTGGATTACCTCAAATGGGCATCCTTATAAGTTTGAATTAATTTTTTTAAGCAAGTATTTAGATTTTTTTTTTTTTGGATTTAGCGAAATTTAACTTGTCTATTTTACATTATTTCAAGTGAGACTAAAAAGATTTCCAAAGCGTAATATTAAAAAATTTAAAAACTTATAACGTGGTAAATATTTCTAATTCAACCATTCCATGCAATTAATTAAGGAATGGATCGCCAAAAATCAGTAAGAGTTTAAATGTCAAAAAGATAAAAATTGAGGACTAAGATACGGTTTTTGCCATTTTTGTATGTTAACCTTTGTTTTTGTCCAATGGCAGAAAGAGTACGTAGTCTTTCCAAATTCACGTGATTCTCTCCGATATTGCCATGCAAATCCATCGTCTTCCTCGCCACTTGTGAATCTCTTACTACCATCTCCATCAATTTTTTCTTTATATTTATTTATTTTCTCCATCAATGAAAATAATATCAAGCTCCCCAAGATTCCCGAAGAAGAAACCAAAATGGATTTTTCTCCACTCAAGAGATCATTCAAAAGTCATGGCCAATACAAACACGGAAGCCATGAAGAGCTACCCATTCTTGCCGATCACCGATTCGATGGTCCGCAAGAATCTTCACAATCATCATCGCCACCCACCTTGAGTCCCGATGAAAATGAGGTTATTGTAAAAGTAGACGGCGGCGGCGGTTCCTGCTCCGACAATAAAGATGCTTCTTCTAATAATGCTAGTAAACCGCCAAGGAAGAAGGACATGGAAGATCCACCATCAAAGTTAATAGGTCAATTTCTAAACAAACAAAAAATGACGGGTGGTGAGATTTCATTAGATATGGACATGGACATGGATGAGCTAAGAACTGATCAACCATTTCCCCCTTTTCATGAAATTCCATTGAATAGTAATAATACTTCAAGAGAAATCAAGGTTTCGTTTGATCCTTCTCTTTCTGGTAGCACCGATTGCTCCGTTGATTCTGTTAGAAGGCGATATAAGGAATTGTCAGAAAGAACGGACAATTCATCAGCTAATAATAATATGGATCATTCTCAGCAACAGCAGCAACCACAAAGACGGGATCAAGAAGTATTAAGATGCACATCGAATGCATCGTTTCGAACACAACCAAGCACGATTTCAAGACTAAAGACCAAATCAAGAATCTTAGATCCATCACCAGAGGAACTAGAGAAGATGTCTGGCAGGTTACCACCAAAATCTGGGCAGCTAAAATCAGGGGGAATTTTATCGAAAGCTATGGATGACGATGATGAATATGATCCATTAGAAGGGGAAGATTTGCCTCAAGAATACATGAAGGGTAGTTCAAACATATTGAGTGTGCTTCAATTGGTAGGGTTGATTACAATTATAGCTGCACTAATATGCAGTCTTTCCATTCCGTCGTTGAGAAAAGAGGAGTTTTTGCAGCTCCACCTGTGGAAATGGGAGGTTTTGTTGTTAGTTTTGATAAGTGGGAGACTGCTTTCAGGTTGGGGAATTCGTATAATTGTATTTTTTATCGAGAGGAACTTTCTTTTAAGGAAAAGGGTGTTGTATTTTGTTTATGGATTGAAAAGTGGAGTGCAGAACTGTTGGTGGTTAGGGCTTGTTTTGCTGGCTTGGCATTTTTTGTTTGATAACAAGGTTAAGAGGAAGGGTAAAGCTGATTTTCTTACTTATGTTACCAAAATCTTAGTCTGCTTTTTGGTGGCTAATTTCATATGGTTGATAAAAACATTAATGGTTAAAGTTCTTGCTTCTTCTTTCCATGTCAGTACTTACTTCGATAGGATTCAGGAATCAATTTTTAATCAATATGTAATTGAGACATTATCGGGTCCTCCATTGATTGAAATACAAAGAAATGATGAGGAAGAAGTAGAAAAAACTGTTGCCGAGTTTCGTAGATTGCAGAATGCTAGTGTTCCAATTTCTTCGGAGCTTAGGCAAGCTGTTTTGAATGGAGGAACGCAAAAAAGCTTTAAGTTTTCTAAGCAATTTTCAAGAGTTGGAGACAAAAAGGTCGACAATGGGATCACCATTGATCACTTACATAAATTGAATCCTAAGAATGTTTCGGCTTGGAATATGAAGAGGCTGATGAACATTGTAAGACATGGCTCTTTGTCTACTTTGGATGAGCAAATACTAGGTGCCGGTGCTCATGATGGAAATGGAACTGAGATTAGAAGTGAACAAGAAGCTAAACTTTCTGCCAGAAAGATCTTTTATAACGTTGCTCGCCATGGATCAAAGTGAGTAATTGCTAGTCTTACTATTTATTTTGAGTAGGTGTGCTTGATTAAAATTATTAAATAATGTGGGTGCAATAGCATGATTAATTTATCATTTATTTAATTATATTTTGTTTGAAAGGTATATATACTTCCAGGATTTGTTGCGATTTATGAGAGAAGATGAAGCTTTAAAGACAATGAGTATCTTTGAAGGAGCATCTGAGAATAGCAAGATCAGGAAAACATCTCTTAAGGATTGGGTGGTAAGAACTGACCTACAATTAATTATTTTATGTGCATGTTAACGAAATTAAACTCCCTTTTTCTTTAAAATATCATTATCAGGTGAATGCTTTTAGAGAAAGGAGAGCACTTTCTCTAACACTGAACGACACAAAGACAGCAGTAAACAAGCTACATCACGTTGTAAACATGATCGTTGGTGTAATAATCTTTGTGATATGGCTTGTCATACTTGGAATTGCTACCAGCAAGTTTGTTGTCTTCTTAGGATCACAATTCCTTGTCGTCTCCTTCATTTTTGGAAATACTGCCAAGACTTTGTTTGAATCAATTATTTTCCTCTTCTTAATCCACCCATTTGATGTTGGCGATCGTTGTGAAGTGGATGGAGACCAGGTATCGTAGACTTCTGTTTCTTCCATTTGATGTCCTTTTATCTTACAAAAAATGAAGCATTTAACTTGTATGATATCTTCAAATCCAACATTGCAGATGATAGTTGAAGAGATGAATATCTTGACCACAATCTTCCTAAGAGCAGACAATCTTAAGATTGTATATCCAAACAGTGTTTTGGCTACAAAGCCAATCGGTAACTTCTATCGTAGTCCAGACATGGGTGATGTTGTTGAGTTCTTCATCCACATATCTACTCCTGCTGAAAAAATTGCTCTTATGAAGCAGAGAATTACAAGGTAACTATTACGTCAAATTATTTGTATTGCTTTTGAAGTCATCATACACATACACACACCAAAAATTGAACCGACCAAGATTGCCAGAAGTAGGATGAAGAGCAGAGAGATGTCAAAATATAATATACATAGGACAAAAAAAATTGAGCATTACCACATAAGACAACATATTCTTAGCAGCATGCCTGAAATATGTTATCTCAATTTATATAAAACAACAATTTAGCAACATATATGAAATATTGCAGGCCAATAATTGTTGTAATAAGATGCTAAAATTGCTGTTATAGACGTATGACCATATAACCATACATTTGAATGTGCTGCATTCGACCTTATTGCTTTAGGTTATTGTAATAGTTTTAATATATATTATAACATATTTGAAAGCGTTGCATTTGCTATTGTTATCTTAAGTCATTATAACAGTTTTAGCATCTTATTACAAAAGTTATTGGCTTCTAGTATTTTAAATATGTTGTTGAATTATTAGTATAAATTAAGGCAACATTTTCAAAAATGTTGCAATAGGCTTGTTTTACAGTAGCGAAGAGGAAAACTATAAAATTTTAAAAAAGAAAATTCAAATGACATTTTATAAAATATGTGAGAACCCACGAAGTTTGCAAGCTCCCCTTATCCTAAAATTACAAGGAATCTAAAAATAACATAAAATTACAAGGAATGATATAATCTTATGTAGTTGTAGCTGGTGGTGTAGTATTTGGACACCTTAGCTTCTTAAAAAGCTAGATAGACACAAGTTTATCAATATTTATTAACAAGAATGTCCTAATTATTTGCACATAAATGTTTGTTTTTAATGAATGGTGGGTGCAGTTACATTGAAGGTAAGAAAGAGCATTGGTATCCAAATCCAACAATAGTGATGAAGGATCTAGAAGATTTGAAGACTGTGAGAGTAGCAGTGTGGATTAGACATAGGATCAACCACCAAGATATGGGGGAGAGATATACAAGAAGATCTCAGTTATTAGAAGAAATGGTTAAAGTATTCAAAGACCTTGACGTTCAATACCGCCTATTCCCTCTTGATATCAATATACGTACTATGCCTGTTTTCAACTCTTAGTTAGCTATCCATTAACCTACATTATTTTTCTACTTTCATATATCTATATATATGTACATACATACATTTATGAGTTTATTTAGTTTATATTCGAATTAAATAGCAACCTTTATTTATTTTGAAGAAAATAGCACTTTATTTTCTAAGATATTTGTCAATCGTCATTAATTTTTGGAGTTCCTATTATTTTATAGGTTTAAGACAGAAAATTATTTGAACTTAACTACAATAGCAAATGTACGACTCCTAAACTTTTGGAAGGACCTCTGCATAAGGTTTACTTTCTTTTTAGCAATCTATTGCGAATTCAAATACATCAAATTGTATTTATACTAATTTTGTACACGTGACATAAAACTGCAATACGTCACTGCAGATTAATAAAGATGCCTAAATTTTCAAATATTTTTAATTTCGCCCTATTTCTCAATTTTTTTTTATGAAAAGACGTTAATAATAAAATTGTTTCCATACATCAGCATTTCTATCAATTTGAAATAGATATTGATATACATGACACCTGTATGAAGCCTAAAAGTAAAATTGATGGAGCCCAAATTGGTACTGAGGCCACCAAGAGCCTCCATAACCTTACTCCATCCCCCGTGAATTAGTCTAAAATATCCTTGTGCTTTTGCCAGGCTGCCTTTTCCTCATCCATATAGCTAGAGCATGCCTAGCTATCAACCTGCCTTTTAGGACCCGACTAATTTCCTTGTCTTGGGAACCACTAACCCCACAGTAGAGATTTGCCAGCTGCCCTCTGAATGTCCACATTCCAGATAATGTCTCATATATATATATATATATATATATATATATATATACACTGCTATCGTTTCTCCATGCGTTAATTCGTTCTTACTAAAAACTCACAGAGTAATCCTCTTGATTTATATCCAACTTCAGCATCGAACATCGAAGACCTAAATACAAAAGGGCCCGATTTAAAATTTCTAATATGTTTATTGCTTAGCCCACCACAAAGCAAGCTTGTGACGGTTTTTGATAGATATGAGACATCAAATTCACCGGAGGCAGCCTCATAAATGCCTTGCACCCATCAAATGACCACAAAATTTGATAAAACAAAAATTAGAAGAATTACTGTACTTTTTCTTCATGCTTTAGTCAAACTACTAGTGCAAAATATACCAAGGACAAAATATTGGTTGCGTAAATGCTCAATAATCTTCACTATTTAGCATTACGCGGCCACTAGAAAAGTGCAAATGGTATTACATTGGACTATGTATGGGGGTAGGGTCAAAAGAGAAAAAAAAATGCTTTAATCATTTGAACAAAATACTGTACACCTTGGTGACAAGACCAATGAAAAGGCAATTCACAACAAGTAAACCCTAAATTCATCAGGTTTTCGACACCCTTCAATGGTGATGCCCCCTTCTAAGGACAGATAGAAATCCTCCGGACGATTTCTCCTTGCGCCCTTCACCTTCATCCCCAACCTATTGTATAGTTATGTCCTAATCATTAATACTTGTGAATAAAAATGATCCCATAAATAAATAGGGCAGTAATTTATTCAAAAAAAAAAAATACAAATCAGATTCAGAAATCAATTAATTAAAGAATGAAAAGTAACAGAATAGAACTGTGTATAAAGAACAGGTTCGTGGGTCCAGAAAAGAGGATACCTCCTTCGCTATTTGCTGCAGGATTTCTATAATCTCAGAGAAGTCAGGTCGTTCTACTGGATCTTGCTGCCAACATTTCTCCAGTAGCTCCGCCAGCCTTGGATGAGTGTTCTTGGGAATTGTAGGCCGCAGACCCTGAATACCAGTCGACGTAAATCATAGAGATTCTATTTATTTTTACAAACTCTATTAACTACGGTGTGAAAATAGTCATGGGATGCAGAGATGCTGCAAAAAGGATGAACCTTTTGGACCACGCCAACTGCTGCTTGTAATGGGGTTAAGTACTCGTAGGGAAGCTGCAAAACCAAAAATGCAAAATGAAAAAGAAAATGAGCTAAGAGAATCAATCAGAAGGATATTTTATTCGATGACAAACAATACCTTTCCAGTTAACAGCTCCCAGAGCACAATTCCAAAACTAAAGACATCAGCGTTGTGATCATATGGCTTGTGTTCAATGACCTTCAATTCAAAAGAACTGTTGTAAGAAAATGACGAAATGAACAGACAGTTAGAAGATGCTTCTTAGACCAACATAATGAAGCAACAGGATCCACCTTTCTGAATTGGGAAACAAACAGCGTAAGTAAACAATAAAGAACAATTTTTGCTGAAGAAATAGAGAAGCAATCACTCAATTCACAATAATAAGACACAAGAAGGTATGCCCACATGACTTGCCCGCAGAGTCTCTCTCTCTCTCTCTCTCTCTCACTCTCTCTGAGAGGCAACAGAAAAACTACACACACACAGATGAGGAATTGAACATTATTAGATGTCACAAATTTTTATCTTTTTGCCAACAAAAAATGTCAGTAATGAATGTAATGCTACAGAAATCTTCTGGATGAGTTTCAGAAAAAGCTAATAATAACGTCAAAGGAAACCTGGGAATGACAAGGCTAAAATGCAATGAGTGCTCAATCAAATACATATTGCTACATATGCACAATGATCATGTACAATAAAGGCATGCAGCAGCCATATATTGCAATTGCAGATGGCACTAGCACCAGAATTTATTTGAACTCCAAGTCAGCAATCAGAGGCAAGTACTTTGTATTCTGCACCTTTCCAGGCTATTCTAAAGATCAACTGCACTCTATTTATGATAACACATTGTTTATGGTTAGTCTATGTAGTTTGCATATCTTTTCATGCTAGCTAAGAAACCCTGAACCTTATGCACCAATGTTCATACTTGGATCACTTTGTCCTATGTGGCCAATTAAATTCTTTGCGGTCATCATAGCCCAACACTAGTTTACTGTTTATCTCACAAAAAAAAAGGGGGTAGTGTCTTGTCCAGGAAAACGTTTTCTTGGGAGAATAAAAAAAAATGGAAGTTAAAAAACATGCCAAATATATAAGTAGAGTTTAAGTACTTCCACACATATCAAAAAGATTGTAATGGGTTCCATATGTGGCATGCCAACAAAACAAAGCATCATGCCCAAAAGGTCACATGTCAGGGGTATGGTGATACCGAGGAATGTACTAAATGACCAACATTGAAATAGATGTTCATATACAAGTAGTTGCAGCTGAGTTGACATAGATTCAACACTCAGAACTTCTGCCAAGCACCAGAAAAGAAAAACTAATGTGACAGAGGACTCTCACGCTAAGAAAAAATAAGGAAAAAAGTGTACCTCAGGAGCCATCCATCTATAGGTCCCAGTTTCAGCAGTCATAACTCCAGATTGAGCCTTCACTCTGGCAACCCCAAAATCAGCAACCTTAAATACCTGGAATTTAAAGCTAAGATATGAATGTTTTTCTAAATATATATGGCCTATGATACAATTCACTACCTTATCATTCATCAGTGATTAAACAACTACCTTCCTGCAATTGCTAATGATAAAAAAAATGAAAATATCCATATATCATTTCTGTAAATTTTCTTATAGCCTAAGAAACCCATAATATTGAATGTTTGTGGGTCATGATTTTGTCCTCATTTTAAATTCTTTTGATGTTATAATTCGTAGTTGAATTATCTATTTATAAAGAAGTTTGTTACAGTGACAAAAAATGAATTCAAATTCACAGTTGTAATTTTGCCACAATATTAAAAAAATATGTTGAATTAGGTGACTGAATGGAACAATTGTAATAATAGCACCTTGGACAAGACCAGAAAAAAGTTGCCTTTTATAGTCAATATTTAACTCTTTTGTTGTCTTATTCATGAAATATCCAAAATATCATGACAAAATTCAATAAATGCTACAAAACAGCATACATAAATTCCATTTATGTATTGTAAAATACTGAAGATACACCGACAAGACTTCATCTAGAGATTGCATGGCATTCAATATTTTGACCGATATCTTCCTCAAGTTCAAAATTTTAATCCAACAAACTAAGAAAGGTCCAATAGCCGATTTTGAAGTATAGAATCAGATTAGGAAGTTTTTACTTAGGGTGCATTCGGTAAAATTATAGGTTTTTAGTTTTTTATTTTTTAAAATTCAAAAATTATTTTCAGTTTTTATTATATATTTTTTTAAAAAATTATTTTATATATTTAAAAATTATACCATATTTTTTTAATTATTCATGTATATTATGATAATTATTTTGGTGGTGGTGGCGGTAGCAACGCCGATAGAGATGATGACGGCGACGACAATGGCAGTGTGGTGGTGGTGGTGGAAGCGACAGCAATAGCAGTGGTAACGACAACGACAGTGGTGGTGACGATAGCGATGGTGGTGACAGTCTGATGATGGCAGCAGTAGCAACAGGGATGGTGGTGGCAGAGGTGATGATAGCGCAGCAGCAACGACAGCAGCAGTGGCAGAGTGGTGGTGGTAGTGGCGGCGTTAGTAATGGTAACGACAATGGTAACGACGGCGGTGATGGTGACGGTAGTGGTAGCAGTGGTAGTGAAGATTTGTTGGTAATGGCAGCGGTAGCAACAATGGTAATGTGATAATAGTGGTAGCAATAGTGATAACGATGATAAAATAATTAAATTATTGCCAAAAATAAAATCTTAAAAATCAGATTTTTATTTTTGGTGGAAAAACTATTTCTTTAATTTTTTGCAGAAACCAAAACGGAAAAAATCTATCGAACATTGTTTGATTTTATTTAAAAAAACCAAAAAAGAAAAATAAAATACTTTCCGAATACTCTTAGTTATCATGTCAAACCCTATCATAACATTTGCTTATATCAATTCATATTTAGTGACCGTGCTTATGCTAAAATTAGCGTTAAATTCAATGATTATATATGAAATCAAGCCGATAAAATACTCATACCGAAAAACACATCATTAATCAGTACCACCAACAAAAATCTACAATTGGTTATGGTTACTAAGGTCCAAAACAACATAAGACATCTCAGACAGATATGTCATATGGCATGAAAGATAACGCATGTATACAGTGAAAGAAGAAGCTTTCTCAAGCTCTATAATTAGACAGATCACATGTAATAAGCGGTTAAACAAAAGTTGAATTGATGCTTGAGATATTAAGAAACATCAAGACAACCAGCAATCAAATTACTGAAAAAGGTAAGGATTTTGACAATGATATAAAAGCAATCAAAACACGTCACATTTTCCACAAAATGGACACTATTTTGACTTTATTTCCTGATTCTAGGAAGAGCAGGGATTTCGTGGTCTCAGACAGGAATTAGCGTTCTTTCCTGATCCATGCATAATGTGGATGTTCTTGCATAAGTTGCCAATATCTAATTTATATATGAATGTTTCCACAGTAATGAAGAGATAGACCTTTCCACGGTAATGAAAAGATAGACTCCTCATCCGAACTATAAAATGTGAACGTACAAGCTGACTCTCAATAGTAGAAAGAACCAATGCAAAAGAGCAGCAAAAATTAAAAGCAAAGTAATCCATAAATTGACTATTTTACACAAATGTAAATATACAAGTGAGGATAATCTCACCTCATTTTCATCCATGAGAAGATTTGCGGCCTTCAAGTCCCTGTGGATTATATTATTTTGGTGCAAGTAATTCATTCCTTTAGAAACATCTATGGCTACTTTAAGAAGGGAGGGGAGCTTAAAAATGCCCTTCTGTTTATGTAGGTAGTCATACACACTTCCACCGGACATAAATTCTGTTTAAAAAGTATTAAGAAACATAAGAAGAAGATAACTAACAATAGAATATGAAAATGTGAGAATGAAATGAAACACGCAAAAAGTTAAATTTGATGCGGGATGAGTATTAAGACTCATTACCTGTTACAATATACAAGCTAGGAGGCTTGGTACAAGCACCTATGAACTGTACAACATTCTTATGTCGGACCTTCCTGCAATTCACATTAGCTTATGTTAAAAAAAACAAAAGATTATAAAAAAAAATCAAAACTACAGTCGTTAGAACAAAAATGATTCAACTTCGACTTTCTAAATGATTTTCAAACACTGATAAAAGTTGTGCCACCTAGCTAAGCACGAAAAGGTGCAGAAAAGATACTATCTCACCTCATTATAAATACTTCCTGTGCAAACTCTTTCTGCAAATCTGTATTTATTCGCTCAGGCTTGAGGACTTTTATAGCCACTTCCTGACTGCAGTATGTACCCTTGTACCTAATACAAAAGGATGGTGCAGTTAAATTGAAATTCCAATGAGATCAGCATTTGCATCTGAGAGAGAGTGAGCTTACAAATCACCATATGATCCAGATGCAACTTTGTTATCAAACTTCAAGTTCTTTGGATCAATTTCCCAGACATCAGTCCCATCACACGGTATTGCCACCTGATGAGGATCAGACTTGATCTGTATTTGCTCGTGTTCACTACTAGGTGATAAAGAATGAGGATTCGGCCAGTTCTGTCTCTGCTTGGCAACACATTTGAAGTAAATTAAACATGTATCTGGTAATGAATAAAAAAATATTCAAAAATTAAAAAGCTCCAGTACTTTTTAAACTATTAACATGATGAAGTATGCAATCACATATTACAAGGCACCAGGTTTCGTGGCTTTGGGAATTAAGAAAAATATAAGAAGCTTCACAATAAAAATTTATCAGAACAGAGAACTTTGAGGCAAGCAATTTTAGCAAAGTCAAACATCCTTAATTGAAGATCTAGTGTGGAAAAATCTGGAAACATACAAGACATTACAACTGTTGTTTAAAGTATTCATTTCAGCTGTAATGCATACCAAGGGAATTGAAATCATAAAAGCAGAAATAATGTTGTACATCATCCAAATCACCAAAAAGAAAAGCAAAAAAGAGGCCGAAAAAACATGAACAGAGTCGATGACCCTAGTTAGCTCAAAGAAAACATTGATCTCATTAAATTGGGCTCTGCTTAAGAAAGAAATTACGAAGTAATATAGAAAACCATTTTGGTCTGTTATATCACTCCAAATCAATCTATTTGCATATAACTAAAATTTATTGGCTGGTTAATGAATTAACCAGCGGTTAGAATAGAGTTTTCTAGTTGCACATTCAACTCTTCCTTGAAGATCAACAATCAACATGAAGTCTCCAATTAACCATGCATTGAGAAAATGCGATATTTGCAAGAGAATAAATTTCCAATACACACTTGTAGATGACGATTTCCACTATAAGCATGTGAAGGAAAAAACTTACCGTAAAACATTATTTTTTTCATGAATGCTTTACTTGTCGTTACAATGAATGAGAGCACAGTTATTACCTCAATCCTAAAAGCTTCCTTTTCCAATGCTGTTCTAAGCAGCTCTGTTTCCTGAAAGTTCCAACAACAGTCTATCAAACAGGCGTTTAAGTTTAAGCATAGTTGCCTGAAGTGTTATCCAGCTGACAGAATGGAAACTAAGAGTACCTCATATGGCCAACCATCAACAACAAAGACGTCCAAGGAGTAACCATCAGCTGTGGAGAAAGCATGTGCTTCTTGAATGTTCAACCCAATCTCGGCAAGTAAGGAAGTCATCTGGAAAACATTTGCAAATGAGAATGGCAAAACACTTGGGGCACAAAAAAAAAAAACTTATACAGACACAGCACTTGTTAAACTGCACACACACACACAAAATAGAGAGAGAAATTGTGCAATGAGATCTCTTTTAACATGAACAAACTTAAGTGGTCATTCATGAACCCATTACTTAATAATGTGGTTAAATTAAAACCACTTATTTATTGATTATAATGGCATATTAGGCACCTCTTGATGCTCACAAGTAGTTATATTAGATTTCCACGCAACTTGACAAGCTAGACAAATTGTGCAATGAGATCTATTTTAACATAAACAAACTTAACTCAAGTGGTCACTCATGAACCCATTACTTAATAACGTGATTTTTTAAAACTTCTCATTTATTGATTATAATGGCATATCAGGCACCTCTTGATGCTCACAAGTAGTTATATTAGATTTACAAGCAACTTGACAAGCTAGACAAACTGCCATGTGTCTGTGAATTCAAGATTTAAACCCTAAAAATATTTTTTGCAATCATAGAAATGACATATGTAAGCATTCATATTGAAAGATGGATTCAACATGTACTAGATTTTCCTTAGTTGATGAAACAAAGCTAAAATGTTATTAAAGATGATTCAGCATGCTCTAATAAGCAATCTCTCACCTGACTAAGAAGCTTTGGCTTGTCGTCTGTTGAGAAAGTAATTTCATGCATGGGCCTGAATCAAAGCAGTACAAGAGAAAAAAATGGTAACTCCAGCATTACTTTATCAAAGGTCCTAAAGTAACACAAATATAACATCAAATAATGGCAAGAATTGAATATAGAGACAGTACATTTGTAAGAAACTATCATTTGATGCCTTGATGAAAAATAGGGAAAAAATAACTTTTTTAACTGAAAAAGTGTCCCTTAATTCATATAAATCATCCAACAATGTTCATGAAATATATGCACAATAAACCAAGGAATTGATGAAGATCTTCATTCAGAATATGCTCACTCTAATATCATCAAAGAACTTTTATTTGGATTGTTCAATCATATAATCAAATAATTTTGGGAAATTTTGAATTTTGAAAAAAAAATGAATGAGATACCAGGAAACTAAATGACTAAGAATATTAAACAACTTAAAAAAATACACTCAAGGTCAAAGGGAGTAGTAGCAATTCATAGTAGCATATAATAAGTGATAACTTAGGGATTCTCAATGCTTAAGTAGCATAACAAAATTATCTGGTTTTGAGTGTATGCAAATTTCCATGGTGAAAACATAACCACAAATGCTTTCAACTACCTGCATCACCTGACATGTCAGGTTTAATTTGGTAAACTTTAATTTATGCAACAAAAATCCTCCAAATTCAGTTTTATTTCACTCACTGTCCCTCCCAAACTGTCAGATTGTTTCACTGGCAGACCATACCTACCATGGATTTGACAAAAATGGATGGAAAAACAACAGGTGCAGTTCAATGTGAAGTTGAAGGATTTTTGTGATACAAGGGCAACAGGTGTAGTTAATCTGACATTTTGTCAAGTTGTTAAATTTAGTACAACCATTTGCTTGTTCCTATACACCCATTAAAAATATATTTTCATTTTTTCCTTGTTAACTAAAGAAGAAGCCAGATATTCATTGGTAAATTGATTGAAGCAGTGGATGAAGTCCAAGAGCAAGACTGTTTAAATAAAACATTGTCACGTTGAGCCCAAAGTCTTGACTTGTTAAATAAAAGAATTACCGAGAGAACTTTGAATTTGCATGCACAGAATTGTCACCATCTTCATACTCGGACGTATTTGCTTCAAGTGCAAGTGCTTCGAGATTAGGTGATGAACCAAATGCAGGTGGTGGGTGTATGCTGATCATTAAACGAACTATAAAATGTCAGCATTACTAGAGACAATCACTGGAAAAATATATAATTAAAACATGAGAAAAACAGAATCAACTTTATATACAGATTGACAGTGTCTAATTGTATGCTAGGAACACAACTATCTAACAGGGAATATCTGACCTCTTTCTACTACTTTGAGGAGATCCTTTAGAGGGAGAGTCTGAAAGATTAGAATCAATTCCATCAGAAATTGGATGAACCTGCACAAACGATTAATTGATTGATGAATCATAGAAGTCCCATATGGTACAAAAGTATCAAACTAAAAAAACTGCATTATATAGTTTAATCTTTAAGCTAAAAGCTGCATTATTTAGTCTAATCTTCAAGTTAAAAACTACAAAAGATTTGAGGCTTTTAGCCATCAACAAAATAAAATCAGTGAAAAAATAATAAAGAGAACTAGAATTAGCAAAAGCTAAAAAACATTTTGGAAAATCAAGAATTAGACAGAGAAAAACAACAATACTTGATTTAATCAAAGAGGTAGAGGTAGACCCCAAAAAACCAACAAGAATTGACACAAATTCAACAAGATTTTGAAACTACGTTAGACTTAAAATCAACCTTAATAAAAAAAGCAGAAGTAGACCAATCTAACCACCACAAACAAATGGAAAAACTAGTGTTTAAAAGAAATGTACACACATGCATAGTTAGATTATATCTAAAAGAAATCATTTATTTTAAATATATATGTGCTGTTAAACAAAAACCAATTGAAGAAGCAAATCTTTGGAAATTTCACTAAGACATTTAGAAAGGACAGCATATGCAAATTTTCAAGCACCTAGGATTTTTAAGAATGTTGATAACCTATTATGAAAAGCACTGGAATTTCAATAAGACAATTAGAAATGAAAGCATATACAAATCATAAAGTCAATGTGGCCATGGCACACGTTGACTAGAAATAGATAAAAATAATAAAAAGGCCATTATTATTTCATGTCAAGTTGCTTCCTTTGCTTCGACAGCTTGCGCGTTATTAACGAAATTTCATGATTATATAGATACCAGTTTTTTTTCATGATGATTGATGATACCCATATGAAAGGATATTGATCACTACAAAAACTGATTATATCTATGCAATTCACGTGTACTAAAGTTGAGTAGTTTAAGTTGATAGAAACAATCTTAGCAACTAATTATTGAGTAGTTTAAGTTGTTGTGGAAACAACTAAAGCTGCTACAACACCTTATAATGTAACTAATTTTAGGGAAATACAAAAAAAAAATGCTAATGGAAACAACAAAAGAATTACTTGTCTTAACCTTTATATGAACCATTTGAATAATTAGGCAAGAGATACAGACTTGCTCTTAGGATTCGAAACTGTATACAAACTAAAGCCTTTTGTTCCGTTGTCCTCATGCATGATTCATTTTCAAAGAAAATGGAAAGGGAAAAAAGATTTTCTTTTTCACAAGCAGAAAAAATAAGTTAAACAGAAAAGGCAAGTTAGCCGAAACTTAGCCACCAGTTAGCCTGCCACAGTTTGAAACAAAAACTAAGAGCTGAGAAATGTAAATCATTTTGACCAAGCGATGCATTGATTAAATTTCTTAACCTCAATGATCTGGAACTCACAGATAACAGCCAAATAAGTTGGCTGTTGTACATCGTTAATGAAATATTTAATGCCTCAAGGCAACATAACAACATTTATATACAACAAAAAAACTTAGCAATAACCACACACAAACACTGTTAAGGGAGTGAGAGGTCATGGGCATGCATCTCAAACAACACAATTTTATCTATTCCATTTGAGCACAAAATACAGTACTAGAGTATTTGTCAGAATTAAAAGGTCACACAAAAAGAAAAACCATTGCCGTCTTATTACCAAGAACAACGGAATTTACTAAAAAATGAGGAGCAATTTTCCACTAACTGTTTTAGCCACTATACTGCTGCATCATAGTTTTTGACAGCAAATAACATAATCCAGAAATTATTACATGTTTCCTACTGAATAAAAGGTGATACCATGAGCTACAACCTCTTAATCTCTATAAGTACTAGTTGCTGCAACTTTTGGCATCACAAATAAAATTCAAAAATAGAACTTTCTGAGATCCCATTCAGCAACATACAATTAAGAGCAGCACAACCAAAGGTGATCATTCTACTTAACTTATTATCAAAGTAGTCAACAGAATATCCGACTAAAATGTTTCTAGCATAAGGATCCATTTATGTCCCAGCCTATTAAGATGACAATGCCCCAATGCAAAACTGAAGTTCTCTTCAAAGTAAAACAAGGTTATTCACTGGTCCCGCATGGGATTGTAAATCTCATGTCCTATAATTAACTGAAATCTGTTGTACAGCCAGGTCCAAGCCAAATCAACAAGCATCAAAGAAGTTCTAACAAGTAAGAAAATGGTTATCAATCATAATTTTATGGTATGCACGCATTACCGAATCATCCTCAGGAATGACTGCTGACTATGTAATTGCATTTTATCGGTGTCAACATTCTGGAAAATTTACTTTAGATATTTGTGGGCACATGCTAAACCATGATAAACATCAATCTGAACAATGGAATAGAATGTTAGTAAGTCAATAGCATGCATCAAAGTTTAAGCATGTTCTCTTTTCAAATTTACTTGGTCTAAAAGAAAAAGAAGAATAGAAGAAAATGAAAAGATATTATTCACTGGTCCGACATGGGATTGTCAATTTCACATCCTACACTTGCAGTAAAACCAAGTCCAAGCCAAATCACAAACATCCTGAGAGTTCTAACAAAGAAGAATATCAGCTGAGCTCTTGATTTTGGTTATCAATCATAATTTCATGGTATGCATGAAATGCCAAAGCAACCTCAAAAAACGTTGCTCACCATGCGATGTATTTTATCTGTGTCAACATTCCGAAAGAATTATTCGATTCTAAACTATAATGACATCAAAGGACAAGAGAGTAAAGTTGATTGTCAAGAACATCCAGATGAAGATTCTTTATATTACCAATATGTGCTGACCACTTAAAGTTAAATTATGCATTAGCCACCTTAGTTCATGTCAAGCCAAGTCAACTTGACCAGTGAGGACTGAAACATTTGCATCAAGTGAACAATTCAGGGTCAAAAGTTTGCGGCTTAGCACACTTGATATGAAATGGTATGCAACATGGGGATCAAAGGTGATGGAGGAAACACAAGAAACTGGATTCAAAATAATGTGAAGACTGCTTTTTGCTGACTAAATTGCCATAGAGGTAGGGATAATCAATCACAATTTCTCGACCTCATCAAGTAAGCAAAAACATCACATCATCCATTATAACACCCTACATCAGTCAAACAAAATAACTTGAAAGAAAATAAACGGAGGAAAAGTCCAAATGTAAAATAGACATGTTGTGTTTGGTGCATGTAGACATTCCAATAAGAGATTAAGACTCTTAAGATTAGCACCATGTATAATAAATATAACAAAAAAGAAAGAGGAAATGACTACTCAATCTTGAAATTTTGATGCCTGCATGCAAGCTTGTTGAACCAACTCACCTGGACAAGTTTTATTTCAATAGCAGGTCTATTATCAGGATCATGAGCCAATTGCAATAATCTCTTGTGCATAAGTACATCTTCTGCCCTCTCCACATTCACATCCAATGCATATCTGCAACACATAAGATCAACAGTTAAACATTAAGCTATGACAAATCAACAAAAGAGGGAAGGAGAGAGAAAGAGAGCAATCGGAGACTTAGAACACATATCAGACCTCCAATATTTGCAATAGTTATCAAATGCTTGAAGATTAATCTAAATAACGAATTAACAGGAGCGAGAAGAGAAAAAGAGAACACGAGAAGCGCTTACAATGCCTATTAAAGCCCTAATAGTTCTCCAATATATTTAATCAATCAAAGCTAAACAATGTAAAAAATAATGCCTTAAATCTGCTCTCCCTGGTCTCTTTAAGCATCAAAAGCTAAATCAGAAGCAGCTAATTCAGAAAACTTAAGCAACACATTAAACCTCCAAAAAGAGAAGAAAATAAAAGAAAAGAAAAACAGCAAATCCATATCAGAATCTCATTTGCGAGGCAGCAGCAAATCCATCAAACAAAAAAAATCGCCACAAAAGAAAGGCAAACACAAGAGCAAATACAGTAAACCATACATAAAGAGAGAGATATCTAAAAGCATGTAAAGAAAAGGTAAAGTTACCGAGTAGGAAGACGAAGAAAGTGAGACCAGAGTTCATCGTCAAAGCCAGGCTGATTAGCCTCTTCATTGTTAGATTGTTTAAGTCTACGAAGAACCTCACTGTAAACCTCAAACTTCTGGCTTTGTTTCCGTCCCCAAAACGACGGCAACGGCGACGGAGACGGCGAAGACGAAGAAGAAGTGGTTGTACAGTGCACCCTGCTTCCGCAACTCTGGTTGTCCTCCATCATCATGACCACCAGCATTTGAAAACCGAAACAAAAGAAAGAATAGTACGTTAAAGATTTGTAGAATTTAACGGAGGAAGAAGAAGATTTGGTGGTGGTGTACTGTGATTATTTTTTGAGTATTTGCATTTTGTATTAGTTTCTCTCTCCAAGTTAAGCGTGTTCTTGTTTAATCTCTTTATCCTCATCTATGTATTAGGCGTATTTTGTGCTCGTGGAATGTTTAACGGGCGTAGTGCGCCCCCAGGCTGTAACTGGACTCACACCGACGTGGATTTCTAATTCTAACCATTATATTTTTAATTTTCGGGGATTATATTATGGTGTAAAGCGTACATTGTGTTTCTGTGCACCTCCATTTCCTAGATATAGATAAGGTTTAAATTTTTCTTCCACTCCAAATTAGCAAATTTTTTAATTTAGATTTCTCCTGTTGTTTTAAATATATTAAAAATAATCATTAAATTAGATGGTTAATGGTTTCTTCGTTCTTACTTTATTATTTCTCTCATAAGATGAAAACCATTTTCACAATTAAAAAATGATTAATGATATTATTTGTTATTTATTATCAATAATGGTTGAACGTTTATGAAGAAAACTATAAGTTCCAGTATAAGATAATTGATTTGGGGTATAAGTATTCTTACACATGCAATAAATTATTTTATTAATTTGACAATATACAGTATATACTCTTTTTATGTGTACGTGCAACAATATTTATAAATAATGATACGAAAAAGTATAATGCTGCAAAAAGATTTGGTTTAAAAAAAAAAAAAAGGATACTGCAATAAGAAACTCTATAATGCAAAGTTTTCTTCGAGTATTCCACTTAACTTTTTACACACAAATTAAAAATAATTAAAGCATCTAAACATTCTAAAAACTATTAAGTTTATTCTTATATATGAAAAATGATACTTAAAAAATATATATATCAAAAGTTTCATGGTAGATTCTTGAAAAACAATGAAAAGCTTATACTGTTTAGGTGGTGCCCGTGATAGACGCGGACGTTAATTAGTGGCAATAATGTCATGATTATTTTTACGAACGTATTGCTTTTAAAAAAAAATCCCATACGAATCCGTGATATCTTAACTTGTGGCCTCCTACCTTGCCCAATCAATGCTAAACACTGCAGTCCCGCTCACCCACAAAAGGTACAAAGGGGCATATTCTTCATGGGAGCCCGCTGATTTGGATGATCTCTGCCTGTAATGGCAATAATGTCCCTTGAGTCCTTTTTATTTCTAGATAATTCTTTTTCTTTTGTTATATAATTCATTATATGCATAGATTTGGGTTGCTCCATTTTGGGTGGTTAGGATAAAAAGAATGTCAACCGTTAGATTGAAGGATAATATTGTTTAGTTTTCATCTCATGCTTTAATTTAGACGATAGATCTCTCATCCGATTATACTCTTTCGATGCCATTTTAAAATATATTTTTTTATTTTAATTTATCTCAGTTTAAATATTATTTTTAAAATTTAACAAATATATTTATACATATATTTCTATTTATTATATAATTTATTAAATATTATTTTTTTATTATTCTTTATTTTTAACTGAAATTAAATAAATTACTTAAAAATATAAAAAGATATTTTATTAATTATTATAATTTTTATATAAAATTAATATTTTTTAATTTTTTTATTTTTATAAAATAAATAAAAAAAATAACTTTTTAAAATGTAACGAATGAGGATGGAGTATTATTATTAGGAAATACAAAATGACCATGTAATGGATAAAGCCTCGAGAGCCAACTCCCCGACCCTTGGAGAAAAGGTCAAATATAAGGGGTGTTTTTTATGCAAATTTTCTAAAAATAAGGACGCATTCATTTTTAGTTAAATAAATGTGTTTCATATTCCTCATATAAAATAAATAAGGTTAATCTCATTATTTTCAATTTTACTTCTATACTTTTTTTTTATCAATTCTTAATTTTTTTACTATTTAAAATGGAGATATATTTTTTAAAATTATTAAAATTAATAATTTTTACTCTTAAATTTATTAAAATAAACGATATATGGCATTATATAATTAATTGCCGTATAAATAAAAACAAAATCACTATATCTTAATAATTTAGGAAAAATTTAATAAACAAAATCGGTCTATTTGAAATAGTTCATCAATAAAAATTACATTTATCTATAAATGAACATCGGTTTAACGAATTAAATAATTAAGTACTATTCAACGTAAAATAAATGAATATTTGTTGTACAAGGCTTGACAAAATGTATAAAGAAATTTTGTACAAAAAATGTACAAATAAAATAAAATGTCTATATCATTCTTAATTTATTTTTTTTATATTAATTGAGATAATTATTTTTTTTTGAATTTTGATATAATATATATTTATTATGTTGTATCTATCTAATTCAAAAAATTTTAAATTATCATTTTTAGAAATTCAAATATAATATGACACCATCCCAATCAAACTTTTTCTCAATTCTTTCAATTGCTTTTTTTTTTCTATAATACATATATAAACATATTTTTTAGTTGAAGATATCCGCAATAGACATGAATAAATTCTTTTATTTTATTTTTTTTTTACTTTTTAGTTGGAAATGATGTTTAGATTGAATAATTAAGCGGAATGTTATTTGTTTAATTTTTTGAGAATATTTATTGTTTTTTCCTTTTTGGTGTTTTTCTCTACAATGGAAATATTGTTATATTTAGCATTAACTTTATAATTTTTCAATAAATTTCATTTATACTGATATATCATAATAAATTGGATTAATAAATAAAAATATATAACACTGTGCATTTTATTCAATATCAATATGAAGGCGTGTTTTCCTCCATGAAATCATGGAACTTTCTCTTTATGTCCCAAATTAGAGAGAATTAAAGCAAAAACAATCCATCACCAAAAAAAAAAAAATTGAACAACATAAAAATATAAGAAATATTAGGAGTGGGCATAAACTAATTAACGAATTCATAACCTATTTTTAAAAATCAATCCACTAAAATTGGTTTTTAAAAATTATAAGTTCAAGTTTAGTCAATTAACAACTAGCTAACCACTAACCATTTAACTGTTAAATATGATCAGCTGAGCATTAACCATCAACTAACTGTTGCTAAAAAAATTAAACATAAATTTCATATTCAAAACTTCAATTCATCCATTAAATTAAAGATAATTTTTCAAATTTTATACCTTAAATACAAGTCATTCAAATTTAATAATAATACACTAAAATAAAATTAAATAAATACTAATCTATCGGTCATCTACTTTTTAATATTAGGCATAATACAAATACATGTAAAAATTATCCTCATGTCTAATATATATGTATAAAATTATATATAAATCGGTTAACATTTAACAAACTAGTTAATAAGGCACTTGAGTTCAACTCTAAGTCCATTAACCATAATTTTAAAAACTAAAGTTCACATCACATCCAATTGTATTAATTAACCGCTGAAATCGATTTCGTTTTTTAAATCGGTTTTTTTGTCTAACCCTAAGAAATATACATGCCTATGTTATTAATACAAATTTTATCATTTTTTCGGATGTCGATTTAAAAAAATAAATCTATTCTTGTTTTTGGTAAGATGTACCTAATAACTAATTATCTCTAAGTAAATAATAAATCATTTTATAATGTCAAATTTTAGTTAGAGATATTTTTAACCATATATATATTTTTATCCAAACCATTTGTACACAAATCATTTTCCTATCGTATAATTTAATTTAAGATTTGGTGTGTATTATTAATTATAGAATGGAGAAAAGTAGGGTTGGTTAATTTGGTTATATGCAATTGTAGTTGTTAAGTTTGATGTGAGTCATCAGATTCAAGTGTGAATTTTAGACAAATCAAAGAAAATTGAACCCTCTTTGCTTTTACGGTTTGATCATGGATTGTAAGGTGCACAACGCACGGGAGGGATATAGAGATGATGCATTATTTGTTGCTTCTTCTTCTTTATTTATTTCGCATCTTTCTTCAATGAAAGTGACATTTTCGTTTCTGTGTCTGCTGGATCTTAAAACTTTTTGGAGGGAGACATTATAATGACTGTGTTGCTCATTTAATCACACAATATACCGCGTGTGATGTATCGTGTACTGCATGTCGAATTAATACTTTAATTTTTTTTTCCTTTATTCCTCCAAAAAAAAAGTTACAATAATTAAAAGGGTGAATCCAACATGAAAGGACAATTATAAATCTGTCATTAAGAGTATAATCTACGTAAAAATACATCAGCATGTGTTACGTGTGTAGGTGAAAAAAAATTATTCCTACTTAACTGTAAATTTAAAATAAACAAATTTCACATAACTATAACATATTTATCACATAATACATAAATAAAATAATATATCAAATTTTTTTATGATAAAATTAATATAATTCTAAAATATACTACTATTATTTTTAAAATTTTATATTTTTTTATCAAAATTTTCTCTATTAATATGAAAATTTTCAAATAAGACACAAAATAAATTAGTCTAACACACTACACTAATTCAATTAGTTCTCGTAAATACAACTTTTTAAATTGTATTATTATTTTTACAAATAATAATATAATAGAAACTAAATATATGCATGATTATTTATATTAATGAATTAAATATATACAAAAAATTAACCTAACATAAATTTCGTCTACAACTAAAAGTAAATATCAAATAATAATACAAATTTACTTTAACATTGAATACATATTTCACAAATAATAATGCATTTATTTTTTTAACTTCAATAAAATTATAAATAAATATAAAATTAAAATATATATTATATTTTTCTTATAAAATATATCCTTATTTCTATATGTCAACCTATATTGAGAAATTTTATATAACACTAACAGAAAATTAATACATGAACATAAAATTTTTTGTAATATAACAAAGTGTTAACTTGCCTCTTTTTTTCTTCGTGTTTCCAAATAATCAACAAAAAAAAAATTGCAGATTATATAATAAAATTATAGTAAAATATTTGATAATTTAATTTAAAAAATTATTGTAAATTATACTCACATTTTCTAAACTTCGAGATCAAATCTTCAGCATATGTAGATTATGATGGACTTAGCATATGTAGGTTATGACGGAATGGTGATAAGTAGAAAAAACGCAAGAGTGAAAGGTAGAAAAAAGAGTGAAAGTGAGTGTGAAAAAATGCAGATGGTTATATATGAAAAAATTTATTTTTGTTATTGTGGTCAACTCGATTAGATCGGTCATTGCAGGACTACATGCAGAGTCAGAGCCTGACAATGTAGCCAGCAGTTGCATCTTCAATAAAGGCGTGCCACGTAAAGGAGAGGGACGGGCCGATCTGCCATGTTGGATAACGTAGCCACTCCCTACATCCTCAGACGAGTAGAATCCACACGCGTACATATAATTTAATCCTATAACGTAGCAAAATACTGCATTTTTTAATAACATTTCAATCCTTCTAAATAAAATCTAATACAATCCAATAATCTATTTTTTTTTAAAAAAAAAAGAACCATTATTTAAAAAAATCCCGTGTTTTGTTTTGGTTTTCCAATTTATTAATGGATATTAACAGCTCAGAAGTTAGAGAATAGTACAAAATTTACAGCTAATCCGTTATTAGTATATACAGTACAAAAACCAACTGATCGAATGCGTACTATCATCATCGGCAACAACCAAGTCTTGGTCAACTTGCAAATTTAATGTGTTAATCGTACTGCTACTGATGAAATAGGATAAACTGTGTATTGTATTCAACATTGTTAACGCGACTCTCAACGGATGAAATCTGATGATAACTAAGTAATTTCTCTTTTCAATTTTAAATAAAAGGTTTGGTGTCCCCATTAAATATTAAACATTTTTAAATATTCGAGAAAAAATCATTTATCCTCTTAAATTATAAATATATCCGAAATCAAATTAAATTAATTGAATTAGTAAATTTTAAATAAAATAGTTATAAAAAAGTATCAGGAAATAGTCATTTTTGTCTAAACATGATTTAAATAATTTATAGTAATATATACAAAATTGGTTGAAAAATGAATGAGATGGTGGTTAATATCATAGATAATAATAATACACTATTAACTTAATCTATACAGCTTATTTAAATCGAATCTAGACATAAATAGGGAAAGATGGCAATATTATTCTATACCAAAATATTAATTTCCAAGGCAGATCAAAGAAGTACTAAATAAATTACTCTTATCAACTTTTTTTCTTTGTAACTTTTTTTCAGTATTTAAATGACTTCCTGCTAAAGTGCTATGCTACCTAAAACTAATATTTAGATCGTACGACCTGGAATACTTCAAAACGCATCCATTAAATAGTATATAAAGCAAAACCAAGAGAAGTTAACAAGGCATTTTGTGCTTCTTATGAGATAATTTCCACATAATAATAATTAAACTCGGCTTTTTCCTTATAATTACAAGACTATACACGATAACATTATGAATAATTGCATTTGGAGATACGTTTTCACATCTCTATTATTTTTCGGGGCGAACATATAATTTATTCATATTATTTATAGCAAAGTATGGATATAATTAGATATAATCAGTTATTTTTTATAAGCCTGACCTGGAAATAATTTGGCTACTGACTAGATAAGTAATTTAAATCCCATCAAATATTGTCTAGCCTGTAATAACCTGAATTTAATATAAAAAACTTATATTATTCAGAAAATTAATCTAGGACGCGCGCATATAAATTGTCCGATCTATCACATCATATCTCGAAAATCAGCCTTCGATGACAGCAACGGCATTGACATATTTTTATAATATTGAAAGATATCAATTGCATTTTATACGAATTTGGAAACGGGAAAGTGTGAATCGCATGCCTTACGCCGAGGAGAGGCTGAAAAATAAACAAATGTATAGTATGACGGATCTAATCACTAATGAGGATTACAATTTGAACTAATCAACTTAATTAAGCGCCTCAGATCTCAGCAATGAAAAAAAGAAAAACAATTAATTATGATGAAAACCGATTAACGGGCACGTGTCGCGATGTGGTTGGAAACGGAAGAAGTTGACCTGTACAGGATAAGCATTCTTGAACAGAATAAAGTGGCACGTGGAAAGATAAGAGTGGATCACGTGGCAAGCGGCTTTTGGCATAGGCGAAAGACCAAATTCCACAGGCAAGCGGCGAGCGGCAGCCGCTGTCACTGCTTAAAATAAGAGTAAAGATTCCGAATAATAAGTAATATGCTTTAATTGAAGACCTAAACACCCACGTTTATGGAGAGGATCAATTCCGAATATTATTTCATCTTATCCGAACACAATATCTATTTATTTAATATTAATATTTAAATTATTTAATATCTTAATTCAAGAATCTGACTGCAACAAGGGCAAGGTGAATGGTCTAGTGGTGTACTTCTAATGATAATTTTAAAAATCCATGACTTCAAATTGGTCAAATCTAAACCAAACAAGGTCAACGATTTGAGGCCCGATCTATAACCTAATCTTCCCATGCACGTTCTATAACTTCCCAGCAGAGCTTGTTTTGGAAAAATGATATATATTATAAACTAAATGCTTATGGAAGAGTGCAAGGGGAATCCAAAATTATGTCTTAAAAGAGTTTGGGCCTATTTGAGTTTATTATATCTATTCAATTCATTTGGATTTTTACTTTTTATGTCCCATAACTAATGATAATCCATTTATGATTCGATTTGAATATGTCCAATCTGATTCATTGATTAAAGAATTGGTATGAATCCAGCTGAAATTTTTAATTAATTAATTTGTTGATTTCGATTTCGAATTATAATTTTTTCATAATCTATTTTTATTTACGGTTTCAATTTATAAGTTGTCATTAATTGTTAAATAACAATTAACTAGTTATTATTTATACAAATTAATTTTTACATCAATTTTTTTTATGTATTTTTCTTTCCAAAATTTGTATAATATATTAATATTAAGTACATCTAATTATATTTCAATCTCTAAAAAAGTAATTAAATAATATTTAAACACAATATATATAATTTTTTATATATTAATTGATTGGCAGTTTTAGCCATATTGTTATTTAGAATATGAATAGATTATAAGTTGTTATATATGCAGTTTAACTATAACTTATAAATTAATATATCCTTTCATAAGCATATTGTCCAAATAACTACCTTTTGCCTTATCCATTTTAAACATTAAAATTTAGGGTGATTTTTGAACTCTCTTACAAGTCTTGTGTAAAAACTCTATTCCTTGTTCAAATTCTATACTTAAAAATCATTATTTTCCTAACAAGAGTTTTTCTATTATTTGCTTGGTATAAAAATTCATAACCGATAAGTTTTGGGTTGTTAGAACTTATAAAACAAGAAAATGAGGTTGAGAATCAATCGAGCTGATTTACGAGTGTGGCAAGCCAATATGTAAAACAAACAAGGACTAACCTCCTGGTGTGCAGGGGATTAGCACTCCGATACTTAAATCATAAAGGATTTATAGAGAAAAAGTGCAGTGAGAGAGTATTAGCGTATGCAATATCTTGTTCCTAAAATTTTTCTTTGTATATATAGTTTCTAGCTAATAGGCAGCAATTGAGCCTGAATCTAAACTGAACTTACGATCATTGGGCTGCATCTAAGTATGATAAAATGGATATCATCATTAACGCCAATGTTATTGAAATCGGATCGGATCGATTTAATCGTGAATCGATACCTAATCCGATCCGTTCAACGCATAAAAATCAGAATGGCAAAAAACTGTAAAGAACGGGTTAAAAACCAGCTAAACCAGTAAAAACTAGATTAAAACTGGGTGGAATAAGGAAAAAACTGATTTGAACCAGAAAATCAATTTTTATAAAAAATATCCATTCAATATTATTTTTTTGCTGAAAAAATAAAATATAAATATAAATACAAAATGATTGAAATTTAAACAATTTTAATGAAATTTTTATCAATAAAATAAAAATTATAATTTATAATTGATTAATATTTTTGAACATTTGCAATTTTTTACTATATTTATCTTAAATATTTATTGTAAATATTGAATAACTTGAAAATATTACTTTATTATTAATGTTTGATGATAAATGTGTTTTTTTTTCATTTTTTATATAGTTATATTTTCATAACATTTATAGAAAATTTTAAAAATAATATTATTTTGAAAAAAAGAAAAAAATGGATTGAGTTCTATCAAACCGATTGAACTAAGAATTCTATATCTCTTCGGTTTTTTATTCGGTTCGATTTGATTTTAATAACATTGATTAACGCTGGTCATAGACTCATATCCAATTTGAACAATTCTATATTCTTATATTTCACATTCTCTTTCTTTCAACTATTTTGTCTCTTCTTCACAATACTCTTAATGCTTTTGCAATATTTTCTTCCTACACACATAGAGAAGAAAAGGAACTAATTTTTATTTATTTATTTATTTACTTTGATTATCTTTTTAGAAAATTATGCAGTAAATGTTATAAAATTATTTTAATTTTTTTTTCTGTTAATGTATAGATAGTGTGATTTAAATTCAAAAGAGTAATGATTTCGAACATTTGTGGAGTAATTAATTTGTGTATGATTTTATGTGTTTTTTTTTAATTTTTTTTCTTAATATTACGTTCTTTATTAAAATATTAATTTTATATTAGTATGAAATCTGTATTTTTTTAATCTCATGAATGGGTATAATTTTTAAATTTACTTTTTCTTAACTTGAATTTGAGATAAAATTGCACCAATTAAACACAATTTATATTTATAGTGGACTGATCAATAAATTAAAACCGGCAAAAAGTCTGCTAGTTTCAATACAAATTTTGATAAAATAATGAAATTCATCGTATGCCAGAAACTGTGAGCTCCATTGCTGAATTTTAACAACCAAAAATTCTAAATATATTACATTGTGCTCTAACATTATTCTTAAACACACCCCCTCATTGACTCACTATACCGATGACAAATTGAAATTAAAAGATCTGATATTTCTTATATTTTAATGAAAAATAATTAAAAAACATAACAAACACATAGTAC
Source organism: Excoecaria agallocha (assembly GCA_037975025.1). Lineage (NCBI taxonomy): Eukaryota > Viridiplantae > Streptophyta > Magnoliopsida > Malpighiales > Euphorbiaceae > Excoecaria > Excoecaria agallocha. The sequence goes on from CM075814.1 coordinate 38,944,323, forward strand.
AATATGTATATAGCATTAACAACATGAAATTAAAGTACAAAATATCTAACATTTCTTTTATTTTAACAAATGATAACGAAAGAAATATAACAAATTAATAACAAAACGAACTTGTGAGAAAAAGATCAATCAAGATCTAACACATTATTATTAAATGATAATAGATGAAAATTAGAAAACAAATATTAAAATTATATATTATTAACAAAATTAAATTAAAATAACAAAATCTAATAGTTCTAACATTTTATTAAATGATAATATAAGAAAAATAACAAACACAATGTAAAAAATATATATCCTAAAATTAAATAAAAGAAGAAAAAGAGAATATGATGAGAATGAGAACCTGTCATGAGTTCAAACAAGCAATTTTTTATTTTTATTTATAATATTAGACAGAATGTATTTAATTCCTTTGTCATTCAAATTAAGTGTTTATCTGGAAAACTATAAAATTAGCCATATCCTGGTTGTTGCAAAACTCACTGTAAACGATGGTAATTTGTGCTTCCTTTTCAAGTGATATAGTCTAATAGATCCCTCAAGTACATACACCTCATTATTGGGGGGGATAGAAGTAAATTAACTAATCGGCTTTATTCCTCTTAAAATATTTGCAACTGTTGAAGAGCCTAATGCCATATAAAAAAGAGAGTAAAATCTAGTTCTACCTTGACCAAATATCACACCCAGATCCATATTTAAATTACAGCCCAAACCAGGTCATGCATAATTGGGTTTAGATCAATCGTTAAGTTCCTGCACAACTTTCCGCATGAATAATTCTAATCCACTTCCATTTTAAAAAGAATATGAAATTCTTGCAAATTGACCTAAACAGTTGGTCCCGACCTAACCGCTGTGATGCGTGTAACAAGGGAATTCCCAGCGCTGGGTAGTCCTTTACTCCCAACCAACCTTACCTGAAAGTTGATACATAATGTTTCCATTCTCTTCCCATCATTATCTAACTCACTCAATTCAATAGCTTGTTTCCTAGAAATCAAACCATAAAGACAGAGATTGCCAGAATCCAGTTTTGTCCCTTGGAATTTTACCCTCAACAACGAGAAGGACTTCAGATCATTCGACCCGGGATCAAACAGAATGGAGAAGCTTCCAAATTCCATGTCAGGGTTGTCGTATAATTTACTCAAATTGTCAGTTTCCACAATGTCATCACTACTATGTTCATTAGTCAGAAGCAAAGACCTCCTCTTGTACTCTCTCAATATGTTAGCAGCCTCCCTCATCCCACTAAGAAAGGCCCCATGCATTGTTGCTGGATACTGTTTGTTTGTTGCCTCTCCAGCAAAGAAAACTCTTCCATCACCAATACTCTCAGCCAGAATATCATAATCATCTCCTGAAGACCCCACTGCAACATATGAATATGATCCATATGTGAAGCAATCTTTCCCCCAACGTGTACAGATTGCCTGGACTGGATCTGGAACAACTATCCCTTTTGGATGGAAAATTCCTCGCAAAATTTGTAGGACTCTTCTAACAGATTCCACAGGAGACATAGCCTCAAATTTAACAGCAGCTTCCCCAGCAACAAGAGCTATTAGAAGTGGCCCTCCCGAAACAGAAGAATAACTGTAGAACAGAAAAAATTCACCTCTCATGCTCGAATGTTCAGTCAAATGCCCAAATGTATCAATCTCTCCACCCCAGAAATTATAGGGAAATAACAGGGCCACCTTATTTAATAGCCCATATCCTAATCTCTGAATTGCATCCTTCTTTCTCTGTGGAAGCTCAGGAACAAATTCAATAGATCCCTTCTTAAGCACACCCAATGGCACTGTACAGAGAACCATGTCACCACGAAATTCTTGCCCACTCGCATAAACAATAACCCCATCAGCTCCATACCTAATATTCTGCACAGTTCTCTCATAAAAAATGGGAAGCTCCTTAGCAAGCTCTCTAACAAAAGTATCATTACCTCCAGGAATAAAACAATGGTCACCACCCATCTCATATGGATCATCCTGATCCCAATAAGCCATAGATAAATTAGACATTAATGAAGCATTTGCATATTCTAAATTTGCAAGATGCCAATTTAAAAGCATTCTCTCTTGTGGATCCCCAGCCACCTTATGGGCGTGGCGAAAAGCTTCAAGTGCAGTCCCTAAATTAACATCAACAGATTTAACTTCGTCAATCATAGCCTGTCTAAGCTTACAAACTCTGTCTAATAACTTATTAAAAGAAGCCTCAACTCTAGAGTCAATTTCCGAATCCACTGTCTTTCCATCTGGTAAATACAAAGGGCAATTATCTCTCACCTTATGAAGAGGTAAACCCAATTGCCTTGCAAGAACTCCAAGCGGGTTCCCATTTATTCCAGTGAGAACACTTCCACCTAAATCTGCTGCAGCCATCACCCCACCGCCTTTCATCTTCTTTGTTTTCACACGGCCGCCCGGCCTTGCCCTACCTTCCAAGACCACAACTTTAAAATTCATACCCACTAATTGCCTCGCTGCAACAAGTCCTGCGAGGCCAGCACCTACAATAACAACATTGGCTCTCTCAGCTTGATGATGCAACGCCATTTGCGTCTCTTTAATTGCAGGCGTGAGCCCAAAATTGATGTACCCATGTTCTGATAAGAAGTCATATGCAGAGTCCACCAAATTTTTATGCTCTGCTCGGATTGATTGGTACGCCTGACCGCGAGTGAGCCAAACCGACACATTCGATCTCCACAGAGCAAGAATGTGGTTCCTAACAACGAGATAATGTGCTTGCTGGGTTCCCCCAATCGTGGACACCACGTTTGCTTGGATTTCTTCTTCGGTTAGCGAATCTACGGGAAATCCTACCGAGATTGCGATCAATGCTTCGACGTCGATTTCTTTGGCCACTCCGCCTATCCTTTGCCGGCGGAACGACGGATTGCCATTGATTTCGGTGAAAAACCGCTTCCTACGGCGTCTCCGTTTAGGTGGCCGAGTGGGGTCTATGGGATTAGGGTTTTGAGGTTGTTCGTCCAGGGTGTCTTCAGGAATTTGGTCGGAGAAATCGTCTTGCGAGTCCGAGACAGGGGCATCGAGTGTCGTATTAGGAGGGGGAGAGTGGGTTTCTGATGATTGCGGGAGATGAATTTCCAAAGAATTTTGGGGTTCATTAATAGGATTTTCTGATTGGGTTGGAGAGAGTGTGAGCTCAGTTTCCGGTGAGGAGTCGTCGTCTCCGACATCGTTAGGGTTGTCAAAGGGGTCAGTGGGAAGCTCTGCTACCTTTTCCATTTGGGCTTATGGGGGGTTTCTAGTTTCTACTCGCAAGTGTAAATTTTGTTTTGATATCAACAAAGTAGGCCTGATCAATTACGACCCAGCATGGGGGTTCCGAACACTGAACTACATTCAAATATCAAGTAAAATAAATTAAAACCGATTGTTTATTATTATTTAATTTTCAAAATCAATTTGAATTGAATTGTAAACTATGTAATTTGTTCTTTTTTCACCACTGTCCTATTTTATTAATTTACAAATGCATTTTTTTATTAAATTTAATATTTTTTCATTTAGTTCCCTTTTTTTTGTTAATACTATGTGTTGTATTTACTATTTAGTATACATTGGGTCCAATTTTTACAAGTTGAATCTCGTGCTAATATTATTCAATATGCATTGGATTATTGGACTATTTTTTTTTAATTTTTGTAAAATTCATAGAGTATTAATTATCTTTATCTATTTTTATTATTTTGCTTATGTATTGAGTCCATGTGTAAATCACATATATATTAAATAAATATTTAAATACTTAATAGAAGTTAATCAATAAGAAGATAAAAGCAAAGGATTCAAATATTATGTAAGTATAACCAATCATTTTATACTATGGGAATTTTTACTGATTAATTTTTTTTTTTAAATGAGTAAACGAATGATCCCTAAAATTAAAAAAAAAAAGTATATATTAGTGTCAGATTTCTTTTAAGGACAATGGGTAATTTTTTTTCTATATATATATATTTTTTAATTTTTTTTAGTGTTGTTAAAGTTAAGTTTTTTGGTAAAACAAGCGAGCAAAATTTACAAGAAAAACAAACTAACATACATAAGAAACACCAAAAGCATGATGATCCAACCACAGTCTAATGCCAGGAGGGAGAATCTCAAGAAGATAAGGCTCAGGAGAAAAATGATACGCCAATTTAGAGAGAAAATCCATTAAAAGATTCATCTTACAATGGATATGAAAGGTAGCTAAGGAATCAAAACCTGCAATCTTGACTTCAATAGGCGTAAAACAGTAAAGCAATCAACACTGGGAAGACATCTACTGAGAATCATATCAACCACAACCTTATCATTACATTCAACACATGTTTATAGCCCATTTGATGAGCAAAAATAATCCTTCGAAGAACACCCCACATTTTTGCTTTCATAATAGAACAGACCCCAATATTAGCCACAAACCCATTGCACCAACGCCCAGAGGAGTCTCTAATTAGATCTCCACAAATAGACAAGCTTTTATCCTTGGAGAAAGAAGCATCAAAAATTAACTGACAACACTAGCTGGTGGAAGTTTTAAACAACAACACGGTCCAAAGAAGCAGACCTGAAATCCATTAATAAATTATCACAAGTACTCTAAACCAAAACACTCCAAGAAATGGCCTCATCACAGAGTAGTTGAGGAGGCTTTTGATTACCATTAAAAATAAAATCTTTCCTTCTCTTCCATAACAGCCAATAAGTAATAACAAACAAATATCAATTAATGTTGAGATTAATCCAATCCTGGATAAAATTAACTTTAAAGAAATTATCAAAGGGAATAAAGCCAAACTTGAGAAGCAGGAGCACAATCCTTCAAGAGGTGTAAATGACTTTCAGCTTCAAATTACAAATAGAGCACAAATTCAAGGTGGACATATGCCTTTTAACCCTCTCAACATTAGTGAGCAGCCCGTTTGCACTATAATCCAAAAGAAAATTTTAACCCTTTGATGTAGTCTACAATTCTAGACCTTTCTTCCAAGGGAAAGAGTTCAAATTTAAAACCTCCTTAGGAAGGTAATCATTGGCAGATTTAAAGGTGAAAGAGCCTATCGAGGACAAGCTCCATAAGATTTTATTAGGTTCCACAAGAGGAGGGGCATAAGTGTTAGCAAACAATAAAAGAATTGGAGGTAAAAGATAAACTTCGAAAAGATCCCGTTTCCAGTTTTGATCCTCATCGATAAAAAAAGCCACATTTTTATCAATAATATCCATAGGAATGGACACATTAGCAAGACTAAAAAGAGGATTAGACAAACCTGGCATCCATTTTTTAAACCAATACCACACTGGCAAACCATTACCTATAAACTAGCTGGCATTCAACATAAGATAAATTCTAATGAGTGTAGGTGCTCTTCCAAAGGGAAAAGCTTACAACTAGCTCCCTGGGTCTAAGATTGATATTAGAAAAATTGTATTTACCCTTAACAAGATCCACCCAAAGACAATTTTCATTAGTTAACATCTGCCAAGCTAGTTTGAAAGTATAGGCTAAATTAAGAATATGAAGATTTTGGATACTAAGACCCTCTTCTACCATTTTGCATTCTACTTTGTCCCAAGCTACCAAAAATAACATCATCTTGTTATTCTTTTCATCTCAAACAAATCTATGAGAAAGACTTTCCAACCATTACATGTGGAATAGGCAAAGAAGAAGATTGCATTGTATAACTTGGAATAGTCATTAAAACTGATTGGGCAAGCGTGATTCTCCCAAACAAGTAAAGAATGGTAGAGTTTCAAGTTGTAATTTTACTTTTTATCTTCTAAAAAATGTGCTTATACGTCTTCTTAGTGACCCTAGCATGGAGAAATGGAACACCAAGATACTTACCAAAGTCATTAGTCTCACGAAAATCCAGCTTTCTCCATAAATTGTGGCGAGTAACAAAGGAAACATTTTTCAGGAAATAAATAGTGATTTTGCTCTCACTAACCCTTTGACCCGAACTAGCATATAAAGCATTAAGGACACCATAATCACCTTCACTTAATTTAGGTTAGCCTTTGCAAATAACAAAGAAAAAGTGAGAAAGAAAAAGGGATTTCATTGCTAAGATAAATCGATTTCCAAACACTACCATTGATCAGTATCTAGCAAGTTTACTAGATCGGCTAAATAATATAGGAGAATATATTTAAGACCCTAAGAATATCGAACCCAAGGGAACAAGGATTGATAAGTAAAATATATAATTGAGTTGAATTAATCTGAGATTATCCCCAAGTTTTTGAATTAAAAGGAGTCCTAAGCTAAACAAGAAATTAAATCTAAAAATTAACAACTAAATTAAAACAAAATCATCAAAGAAATCAAAAAAATTGAAATTAATGCTTAGAAAATTCTATGCTTATAAATGCAATTGGAAACTAGTAAAATAATGTTAACATGAATATATGGAAAAACCTAACTCAAAACAAGTCTCTTACTTAAGAATATCATTCTAGATTATTAAGCTCTTTAATTAAGAATAGCCTAATAACTAGCATAATCTTGGGTTCATAAATTTCTAGATCTCAAATGAATCTCCTATTAAAAAACCCATTTAAAAATCCATTTATTTCCCAATACACTTAAACTAAATATAATCTACACATAGGAATCAAAACCTCATTTCGAAATATAAAGAAAACTAGATGCAGAAAATAAGAGAATAAGGCATAAACATATACAGTTAACATTTGAATTCAATAATTAACCATCTCCAGATATATTAAAAATCAAAACCAAACATAAGTGCAGAATTAATCATACGAAAAGTAGAAGAAAACATGAAATATTCATTAAACTCAAAATTTCAATACAATTATGGTTCAAGAATTCCTATGCAAAAGAACTACTCAAACATCATGAATGTAATATTAAGATATAAAGATGAAGTTAAGAATACATCCTTGATGAAAATAAAATATAACTTGAAACTCCTCCTTCTTTAACCTTGAATTACAAAAGTAAATTAAAACTAAAAGAGAAAAAAAAACTAATTTACAGAGATTAAAAGAAAGAATAAAAATCCTAAAATTCTCTAAAAAAAAATCCCCTCAATTCTGGTGTTAAGCTTGCTTAAATACCCTAAAGTGAAGAAATTAGTTGCCACAAGACTTTCTAAACTAGTAAAAGTTGGAATTTTATCGTAATTTGGACTTACCTCGGTAGAGGAAAATTTTTCCTCCATCAAGGTGATTAATACCTTTGGATTATTTTTCCTTTCCTTGGTAGAGGAGAATTTCTCCTCCACCGAGTTGATGAAGCCTAACTTCTCTGGATGTCCTCCTTGGTAGAGGTGATTTTCACCTCCACCGAGGTGTTTGCTTCTGGATTCAAATGCCCCCATTTTGTCTTCTAAGGACTTTGGTTGAGGTCATTTTCACCTCCACTGAGGTGATTTTTTCTTTATTCAATTAAACACCTACAAAAATATTAAAATGCAATTAAACCCACATAAATCAAAGACTTACCAAATTAAATACAAAATTAATTAAACTAACACTAAAATAATTCGTAAACACACTAAAAATACACTAATAAATATAGTCATAATTCAAAGCTATCAACCGTTAATAGGATAAATAATACCATAGGCTAAACTTTCTATAAACAAAATAAACAAATAAAGAGAAAGAGGGTAGCCTTACTTGAGACCTCTAGTAGGCTTAAAAGAATCAGTTGGCTCACCATTCTAAAAAAGTTGCATAGAAATAGATGTGACACAGTCCATAATAATTTTAGTGAGAAGAGTAGGAATACCAACATTAGAAATAGTATTATATAAAAAGCTCCAGCTAGTTTTGTCACAAGCTTTCTTTAAATCCATTTTAAAGGCCATAAACCTGATTTTTCCCTTTTTTCCTCATGGTGTGAATAACCTCTTGAGCAATGATTATGTTCTCATTAATATGTCTCCTAAGCACAAAACTAGCTTTTACCAGTTATGGCACAATCAACTTTAGTCTGTTGGTAATGGACTTTTTAATTACTTTATAAGCCACAATACAAAGGGGAATCGATCTATATTTAGAAATAGATTTAGGCACATCAACCTTAAGAATCAAACAAATTATTATTTTATTAATCCCAGTTTCAATACTGCCACCATTCAACACTTTATCCACTTCTTTACAAAGATTTAAACCCATAAGGTCCTAACAATATTGGAAAAAACCAGCTTGCAAACCATCCACACCAGGGGTATTCCAAGGCTTTATATCAAATAACATTTTTATCATAGTTTGAGAAAACAAGGAGGTTGACAAAGCAATAATAAAAGAATGCTCGTAGTAAGGAAACATACCTCAGGCATAAAAGCTTGGCTAAGTAGCCTATTCCTCCATATAAATATTGTTGAAAAAAAATTAATGGCCATCTGCGTTAAACTATCTTGATCACCAACTTTTCCTACGATCATCTTGTAAAAACTCAATACGGTTTCTCTTGAATAGTTTTAAGGTGAAAAAGGAAAAGTTTTTATCACCCAAATAATCCACTCATTACAAGTTTTATATGCCACAATAATTGTTCCCTTAATAAGATAACATCCAACTCTTGATTAAGTTTAGACTTTAGATAAAAAAAGATGTATAAAAGGTCTGCGACCTAGAGCTTTCTGAACCCCACTAATATGAGCCAATAAATTATTATTTTGCTTGAAAACATTCCTTAAAAATTTTAAATTTCAACCTTTCAGCTCTTTAGTCAATGAAAAAATATTTTGCATCTCAACATTCCAAATACTATTAACACAGCTCCTTAACTCAACATACGCGAACCAAGTCTAAAGAAAATGAAAGGAATGATTACCAAAAGGCAGAGAAAGATATCAACTTTCTAAAAACAAAAGGCTGTTATCAGAATGCAAATGAGCCCAATGTTTAATGGAGGCATTAGAGATCCAAAAATGAAAAGCAGCATTGCAAATTCCCCTATCAAGTATCTCTTATTAATTACCCCTTTTCCATGTGAAGTCTGGACCTTACAATCCTAAATCAATCAAATTGGAAGAAAAGAACCAATTAGAAAAGTGACAAATGCCATTTGTAATCCTTGAACCACCTATGTGCTCACAGCTAGATAAAATAACATTGAAATCCCCTATAAGGATCCAAAGAACTATAGTAAAAAGATTGAGCATTTGCAAATGATACCAAAGAGAAGCTCTATACGATAAAATAAGGTGCTTATAAATCGCAATAAAAATCGAGAAGCTCTATGAGATAAAATAAGGTGCCCATAAATCGCAATAAAAACCATAAAAAATTATTATCTTTCAGGATATTCATATGAACAATTGATTATTATTCTTTAGAACTTCAATATACCACACATCATTCCACAAGATCCAAATCCCACTTGAAAACCCAGTAGCTTTAACTATATGAGAGAAGGGATAACCAATCTTTTTAATACATACATCAACTTGGAATCTCTAATTCTATGCTCCATTAACACAACAATAGTAGGCTTCAACTTTTGCAAAAAAAAAAAAACTTAAGATCATGCAAGAAAGGAGCAATGTTATTAAAATCGGACCGAATAAAGAACCGGTAAGGCTGGGGATTCGTAGTCTGACCGGTTTAACTGAATTTTTTTCTATTTTTAAAATATTATAATTATTATAAATTTTTAAATACTATTGTATAAAAATTAAAAAAATATTCATCAAATATTAAATATATATCATAAATATTCTAATAATAAGTTACAAAATATAATTTTAATTTTATTATTACAAGTGATTAATTATGAATTTTTGAATATCATATGTTAGAAACATAAAAATACAATCATATTATGAAAATAATTTCATGTTTAGATAGAGTATTAATGAAGTAAACACAAAAAATATTAAACTTGCATATATGAGTATAATTATATTTAATTACAATAAATTCAAATAGATAATAAGTATATTAAATTATTAAGTGACATTTTTAGAATTTAAAATTTTAATTTTTCAAATAAATAAATAATAAAAATTTAATATATATATATGTATATTTTAAATTTTCATTATTTATTTATTTGGAAAAAAATTAGTATTTTAAATTATAAAAATATTACTTAATAATTTAATATACTATTACAATGATCCAAATAGATAATAAGTATATTAAATTATTAAGTGACATATTTAGAATTTAAAATACTAATTTTTTTTAAATAAATAAATAATGAAAATTTAATATATATATATATATCTGTGGGTGGGTGAAAATATACAAAAAAAAAATATTTTTTACACTTTTTAGCAAAAAATCTGGTTTTGTCTGGTTTTTTGGTTTTTCGGTTCAATATGGTTTTCAACAGTTGAACCAACTGACTGGCCTGTCGGTTCGTAGTTAAATCGGTTCAATCGATCGGTCCGGTTCGATTTTAATAACTATGGAAAGGAGCACTCTTTGCTCCTTGATAGTTCCACTAAAGATACACATAAAAAATCAAGATAGAGTACAAACCAAATTAATCATGCAAATCAGGGCAGAAAGGACCATCTTCAGAAATATCATCATCATATTCATTCAACATCCCATCACCTAATTTACCGAATTTGAATTAGAGTGATTTGGTGGAACCTGGGTAGGAGAAGTGTTGAGCAAGTGTGGGTTTGGTGGTTTCTTCTTGCAATAAGATTCCTCTAAAGGCAAATAGTGCTCAATCTTTATCACTGCCTCGTTTAGGATGCCGAGCTTGGATCGAGAATTACTGAAGGTCACTTGTTGCTTTCCAACAATGGAGTGGCTATTGGAATCCAAGGTAGATAAGAGGGAGATGATATTTTTAGTCACCAAGTATTTTTTTTGAAAGAAAAGAAATCTCCTAGAATGGGCTATTTAGACTTTGAATTGGACTTAAAATACTCTCTTCTTTTTGTCCTTAATGAATTTTGGGCCACACATGACCTATAAACCTTTTTGCCACATCCTTTTCCTCTTGTAAAAGTTACATTTGTATCATGTGATTTAAATGGCTCTCTTGAGTGCTCATTGGTATGAATTTAAGAGAGGTAGCTAATTCATTATTTGTATGACCTTCTCCCAAAAACGTTGCTCTTATAATTAATAATAATATCAAAACGAGATCCTTTCCTTGAATCCTTATCTTTCTTTCCTAAATAATCAGCTGATTTTTTTATGAATGCACTTCCGTTTCTCCACCACCATCCATTAATTGTAGTCACTAGAAACACCATTTTATGGAGATTGTGCACTTTTTTGGTTATAAGGCTCTATATCCAGTTTTTTCTTATAAGGTTAGTAACTATCAAAATAGGCATATCTTTCTTAAACAATAAAAATGGTGGGAGAATTTTCATATTCTACCTTTTGAACTTCCCCATCAATTTCAAACTTAGTTACCAAAGGTTTATTAAGATCGATATAAACAACAATCTAGGCAAATCTACCTTACTAAAATTTATTGGTATTAAAATCCATCTTGATAACTATCCTAACTATAGCAGCAATGGCAAAAATAATTGCCTTAGGGTAGTATTGGAGAAGTAATTCTGGCAATATAATCCATAAAGTTATTCTTGAAACAATAGCATTAGAGACTCTAAAAGTTGGTGTCTAAATTTGAATAATCAAATAAGCTTTATTAACAACCCAAGGTGTAGACAACAAAGCATGATTATAATATTTAATAGGGGAAAATTGAATAAGAAAATAACCCTTACCAAAATCAATGATATGAGCATCCTTCATATTCCATATGATTCAAGCATATTACACAAAGGTTTATAACGAATAACCTTGTCCAGGAGCTTAACAACAACTACATTGTCAAAAGTCTTAGACAATTTATTTTTTAGATTTTCAAAGAGAGTCACAATCAGACCAATCCCACTCTTATCAATAACCACATCATTCTAATCCACCTTAATAGCAAAAGGTTCCATAACGTTTGCCATTGTGGTTTCCTTACCAGCCCCGGTAATAAAGCTTTCTTTGTAACCCATAAATGGTTGCACATATGATTGCACTTTAACTTTCTTCATTACATGGTCTTCATCTGTCAGTGGAGGCAATCGATCTTTATTAGGGGTGAGCATAGATCAGTTAATCAGTCTATTAACAATTATAGTAAAACAATCCATTAATATCGGTTAACCGTTATATCAATTTTGATTTTTAACTCGATTTTTCGGATCGATTTATCGGTTAATCACTAAAAAATTTTAATATATAAATTTAATAAATTATACAATTTGTAATATTATTTTTGATAGTTAAAAATGCTTTAAAAATGAAAAAATACAAATTAAATACAATATCCATTATAATAATCAAAATAAAAATAAATTTTTCATAATTATTTATAAAATTTAAATATATTCAATATAAAACTAACAACAGAGCGCTAATTATGCACATAATTTTAATATTTATTTACTAAAAATATATATTTCAATAATATTTTACAAACTTATATATCATAATATTTATAAATTACACAAATATTGAAAAATATAAGTGTAAAATTTAAAATATAATTCATAATATATATATATATATATATATATATATTTATTTATTTATTTATTTGATTTTGATTTCAGATCGGTTAATTGGCGATTTTTAAAAGTAAAAATCATAAATTTAAAATTTCGATTCGATTAACCTAAAAATCGGTCTCGGTATGGTTTCAGACCGATTTTTGGGTTAACCCAAATTTTGATTTTTTTGCTCACCCCTAATCTTTATGAATGACCAAATTAGTGTCGGAGTCCATCAACATGTTTTTATTATCAAAACCATTTATTAATGTTAACTTTTATATCTATATAATTATATATCTTTCTATCAAAAACATGTTAACTACACACTGAAACCTAATATACAATAAAAATACAAAAGTTCATTTGCAATTGATTTTACACAGCAAAAACCCAAAAATCCTATTATTATTCACATGGCATCGCTTTCCTTCTTAGTTAAAAGCAACAATAAATTCTGTTTTGGTTAAACTCATTCTTCATATTAATTATTATCTAAGCATTGAAAATAATAGATTCATGAAATTTTTAATTGCATATAAAAATTTCGGCAGATTGAGGTATCTTGTGGGATGGAACTGATTGATTGATAATTGATATAAACATATTGTTTTATCTCAAAAGACAATGCAAATTAGCTTACTGATGAGTGTCAAAACCACTAAAAATAATTTCTAACTTTTTCTAATAGAATAAATTGCAAATAGGATGTGAAAAGATCAAATCCACACAGATTAGTACCAATTTAATTTAAGAATACTAGAATTTAAACAAAAAAAAAAGCATAAGTGGTTCAAAAAATCAATAAACTAAAATAGAATTAAAATAATAACATAAAAATTCGATGAACGAGTAAAAATGAAATCAATGATAAGGAACTCCAGTTAAAGGCAAAAGTAACACATGATTCAACTTTTACTAATCATGGATGAAAAAATAACTCAAAAATCATGTATTGGATAAGTTATAGTGATCGGATAAGCGCTCTCAACCAATCTTTCCATAGTATAAGCTAATTAAGTAAGACTATAATGAGCTCTTAACAAATAAAGAACCATTTACAAGCAAAATAATTCAATTAATTGATAGTTTTAAGAATTAAAAAGACCCAAACTAAGCCAACCAATCTATAAGTAAGATTGATTCAAACCAAATCATGCATTTAATTAATACAAAAACTTGTTATACTAATTACTACTTGTTGTTGAATTTACCAAACAATTATGGAGTTGAAATTTTCAATTAGTTATATGTTATTTAATTAAATGAAAAAGATTGTCTTATTGAGTATAAAACAAATAACAATAGAGATGATATTTCTCTAAATTACAGTAAATAACATTAACATTATAGAAATTTAAAGAGAATAGTTAAGCATGACCAATCTTCTAGCAGTAAAAGAATCTTGCCCTTGAATCAACCTTTGAATAGAATAAAAAATTTAGCCCTGATGGTCGTGGAAAAATCATAAGGATTTAAGAGAGAATTCCTATTACAGAGTAGAAAATAAAATAAGGAAGATGAAAATGAAAAAATCTTCGTAATTTATCGTTGTCAAACCTAGTAAATCATCTGGAACAACACCTATAACCTGATAGTTAACCAAGTTAGCATACTAAGAACTAAGTGTTTTATTTCCAAATAAATGCTTATTAGAAAATTCATCCTTCAATGCAGTGCTTCTTCATTCAACAGTAGTTGACTAAGGTAATCCGCAACCAAATTTTAGGACCCTTTTTTTGTCTCGAATTTCAATGTCAAACTCTTATAGTAATAGAATCCAATGAATAAAACATGGTTTGACCTACTTCTTTCTACGCACATACCATAACACTACATAATCAGAAAAAATGATTACTTTAGTACCTAATAATAAGGATGAATTTTTTTAAAACAAAAATAATTGCCAAAAGCTCATTTTCTATAGTGCAATAATTGCATTAAGCATTTTGCAACATTCTTAGAGTGTAATAAATCACATGTGAATTTTTTTTTCAATTCATTATCCAGAAACAGTCCCTACAACATAGTTGCAAGTATTGCACATGATCTCAAATGGAAAATTCCAATTCAAAGCTGGATTATTGGTGTAAAAAGTAGCTTCTCTTTCAGTTTAATAAATGCATTTTTACAAGCTTGATCGAACTCTTTTGAAGCAATTTGCATAAGGTTTGAGAAAAGTCGTTTATGAAACTTTGATAAAACCTATATGTATAAGAAAATAATGAACTTTCTGTACATTTACGAAGTAAGGTAAAGACTAAATAACATCAATTTTTACCTTATGTAGCTTAATTCCCTTTGAAGACATAATATATCCCAAAATTAACCTTGGACCAATCATAAAATGACATTTTTTCATAATTTAAGACCAAGTTAGACTCCAAACTTTATTCAACACCTTGAGAAGGTTAGCTAAACATTCATGAAAAGAATTACCATATATTGTGAAATCATCCATAATGAACTCTATGATTTTCAAAACTTAATAAAAAAATATACTAACCATCCACCTTTAGAAAGTGGTTGGAGCATTTTAAAGCCTAAATGGCATCCCTCTATACATAAATGTACTAAAAGGGCAAGTGAAAGTGGTCTTCTTTTGATCTTTTGGTCAATCGATATTTGTTAGAAACCTATACAACCATTAAGACAACAATAATAAGATTTTACAACTGTTCTTTTTAGAATTTTATTAATAAAAGGAAGCAAAAAACGATTGTTTCTAGTTGAAGCATTTAACTTCTTATAATCTATACAAACCCTCCATCCATTTTGAACTCAGGTAGGTACCAATTTGCCATTTTCTTTCTCTAACACTGTGATAACCATTTTTTTGGTACAACTTGAAATGAGATAAATTACCTCTGCATCCAGGACTTGTAATTTTTGGTTTAAGACATCTTTTACTTGGCAATTTTCTAGATTTTAAATACCATTAGATGGGTTACTTTTTTATTGGCATTGGAAGCATATTATATTGTGGCAGGGTTCTTTACCACTTCCATCATAGGTGGACTCAAATGCCTTTGAGCTTTCCTACTCGGCTTGATGTTGTCCTCCAAGTGAATCTTATGCATGAAAGCAGATAGATTCAATCCTATGATGTTAGCAATGGTCCATCCTATAACTTCCTTATGTTATTTCAAAACTAAGATTGATAATTTTTCTTCTTTCAAACTCAGCTTATTAGAGATAATGGCCGAAAGTGTCTTCTTTTTACCTAAATATGCATACTTAAGTGATTGGGCAACACCTTTAATTCCAAAGTTAGTTCCTACAAAATAGATGGATAAAGCTTCTTATTAGAAGTGGGCATCTCCAAAGAAGAAAGTTCACTTACCATGGCTTTCAAGGCTGTAAATTCATCCACTACTTCTTGTAAAGTTTCTTCCAAATCCAACCCTTCTTTGAAGGTAACAATGATGCCAAGATTTACATTTTCACTCAAAGCCATATACAACTTGTCATCCCTACTCAATTCGAACACTTATTGAGTTAAAGGCTCTATTATATCTAATACCACAAATAAAAGATACATTATTAGGATATTTCATGGCACTATAAATATTTAATTTTATTGCTTTACCAATAAATTTCACAGTAAGTGTTCCTTGATGCACATCTATCTTACTTCTAGATGTTTTAAAAAATGGTTTTCCTAACAAAATTTCAGATGATTCCAAAGATTTGTCATCATCCTCCACATCTATAACATGAAAATTAGTTAGAAAAATTAAGCCATTAACTTGTACTAAAATGTCAACTGATAATCTTTTGAAATAAATAATTGACCTATTAGCCAGTTGGATTACTACTCCCGTTTCTTGCAAAAGTCCAGCATTTAAAAAATAATAAATAAAATTAGGTTTAATATTAATTGATGCACCTAAGTCACATATTGCTCTCTTAATGCTAACATTACCAATTTTACAGGAAATAGCAAACATACATTTATCTTTACATTGTTGAGGCATTTTTCTTTGAAGTATAGCTAAAAATTCTCACCTACGGTTATTTTTTCATACCTAACCAAATTTTTATTGTTAATACATGGTTCTTTAAGAAATTTTTCATATCAAGGTATTTTTTAATAGCATCTGTCGAAAGAATATTTACCTCAACATGGAAAAATATCTCAAAAATTTATTTTTCCTCCTTCTCCTTCTTAGATTTGGTTAATCTCTTAAGAAAAAGTGGGTTGGATGACTAACGTTGGGGGCTATTCTGAAACAGTTCTTTAGGTAGTTTTTCTTTCATAATTTCTAGTTCGTTTTTTAGCTTCTTTCTATTTTTTTTCTAGTTACTTTTCTCTAGCAAGAGCTATTCCAGCTCTTTTTCATTCTTCAGTCTAGCATTTTGTTATCAGTGGTTTGCAAAGGCAATTTTTCTTGGGATTCCAATCTACTCATTGAAGTTGCCATTTGATTCATCTATTTTTACAAGTGTTGAATGCTTGCCTATGTCTCGTGTTGAAGTTGTTGTACATTAGTTGCCATATTAATTCTATGAATAGTATAAATTTTATTAACCGATTACATATTAGGTCTTTAAAGTTTACATTGTTTACGTCAATTTACATTTTTGCCCCAAAATGTTTGCTAAATTATAATATTATCCTTCACTTCTTATCTAATTACTACAATGCCCTTAGTTAATCTCATTTTCACATTTAATTCATTGTTTAACCTACAATTTATCTTTTTTTCCTCTAGATATCATCTTCACAACAAACTTCCATTTAATCCTTACACGGTAATCAATTTACTTATTTACTCATTTATTCCAATTTCCTTTTTCATTTAACTTTGTAAATCATTAACATTTTTGTCATTTTTTTCCTAAGTCGCCTTTTCGACCATATTTTCACTTTCAGATTTTGTTTTATTGCTTAATTACCTATATATGTATCTTAATTATTTACTTTTCTATTCTTACCCTTTTATCATTACATTTTCCAAATAATCTCAATTTTAACCCATTTTCTTTAATTTACTTTCTTTTTAATCATTTTATTTTATTTTCAATATTATGCCCTTAGTATCAATCCGGTAGAAATCTTTGAACCAAATACACGAGACCAATACATT
Source organism: Excoecaria agallocha (assembly GCA_037975025.1). Lineage (NCBI taxonomy): Eukaryota > Viridiplantae > Streptophyta > Magnoliopsida > Malpighiales > Euphorbiaceae > Excoecaria > Excoecaria agallocha. The sequence goes on from CM075814.1 coordinate 38,961,954, forward strand.
TAGAGTGATTCCAAAGAATCACCCAAACATTTACATTTGATTGAAATTTCACATTTTAACATTTCAATATTCAATTCATTCAGTAGACCGTCATTGGCTTACTAAAGTGAGTCGCCATGACTCACACTGTAGTATAGTATCCCTATGGCTAGCCAACTATATCCTAAACTAGATTATCTAACAAACTATTACTAAGGGCAATTCAATCGTTCATTTCATTAAATTACTATGGAACACTTAACTTTAATTTAATTTACATTATTATTTCTTTTAAACGCTATATGGTTCATAAAACATTACTGCTTCCAGTTCATTCTTTTTCCATCAAATAAACTCCATTAATGTTTTTTTATCATTTTACAAATTAATCCTTTAATTTTTACTCAATGCATGGTTTGACCCTCTAATTAACCTAAAATTTCAATTATACCATTTTTCATATCTACTTATTATTTGACTAGTGAAATTCTTGTGTAGTCCTTGATTATCTTTGATTTCATTTAATTACACTTTTAATTCTTACATTATCATTTTATTACATCCTAATCATTAAATTAATACTATTATTGTAAATTTACAGTCTAATATTAAAATTTTCACTAAATTATAGTACTGTACTCCAATTATATTTGTTTACATTAATGCCACTGATTTATTTTATTTTCACATAAATTTTTTTTACTTTATCATGCAATCTACCATTTGATCTCTTAAGTTTTATTGTGTTACTAATTAATCATTCTTACATTACACTAAATTTACTATACTTAGTTAATTAATTCTTTAATTACTTAACATTTTATTTGTTTTTAACAATCTCAATTGTACATAATATTACTTGATTTCATTTCATTTATTTAATATTATTATTATTGTTATAATTAATATTATTTTTCTTCATTTAACCATCTAATCCAAGATTTCTCAACAATTGCATTATTTATTTACATTAGTAGTCTAGTTACAATTTAATCCTTTAACTAACTACCTTACTACATATTTACATATTGGTCCCTAAACTTTAACTTAATTAAAATTTTGCCCTTCGATCAGTCAAATTACTGTTTAGTCCATAAACTTCATTTCTTGTATAAATTCACATTTAATACTCCTTTAATTATCCATTTTACTCAGTTGGCCTTTATTTTACTTAAAATTACCATTACACCCTTTTGTTTAAATTTTTTATGAAAATTACCGTTTTACCTTTTTAGTTTTAATTTCTTTCATTTAAGTCTATTTTCATTTTAGTTAAGTTATTTTTCAATTCCTATCATTAATTCAACTTCATGTTAAGATAATTGATGTTAGTATATACTTATTATATGTAATACCCCCAAATTTTCATCTGTCATGTATGACCTTTTGTAGAGCATGATTAATTACTCTAGGATAGGTTTCAGAATGATCAAGGTTGAATTAGATAGAAAATTTGAAAAGAGTGGAAGGTTAAACATGCCCGAGCCAGGGAAACCTAGGGATAGGTGACCAGTTGGGCAGTATAAGCTAAAGACAAATTATAAAAGTACATGTTAAATGAAGTCTAGTGGTATAACTTGAGCAGAAATTGAGGTCAAATAGGCCTCTAAAAGGGAAAAATAAAAAAACTACGAGTCAATGTAGGTTTGACCAAAACTTTGACCACACATTTGGGGATCCTAGAGACCTCCAATGGACTTCATATTTTACACATATGTTATCGATAGTGTAAATACACTCAAGGAACTGAAAAATAAAAATTTTGATAGTTTTGGAATTTTGGATTTCTGACCGGTTGCATAAACCACCGAAGCTATAAGTATATCAAAATGATGTCGGAATGAGCTAAATTATTTTCATTTATTCTTGAATATGTAGGGACACTTGAGAAAAAATTTCAGGGCAATCTGATATCAAAAACAAAAATTCATATTTTGGGGTGCAAAACTAAGATTGGGTCATTTAGAAGGACAAATTCAGGAATTTGACCCTAAAAAGGCATAAAAGTTATTAATCGAGAGCCATAATCATTTGTGAGTGAGCTTAGATTAGTAAGGTAAGCCTAAGTGCATGAATGAGTGACAAGTGGCCAAATTTAAAGTCTTTAGATTCAAAAGTAAATGAATGAATCTTGGCAATTCCTTTAATAGGTCATTAGATAGGGATTTGAGACATCTAGAAGTCTCTTAAAAATTACAACATTTTCCTCTCTCTTTCCCCTAAAATTCGAACCCCTCACTTGTTTTCTCTCTTTTCTATTTTTCTACATTCCAAGCTTTATCTCTTTAAATCTCTAGCCTAATTGCAACCTAACACTCAGAATTTCATCATTTGTCACTTAGAAAAGAAGTCCCATTAAAGGGAAGTCAAGAAATTAAGGTAAGAACCCTAAGGTGTAATTTTGTGATTTCATGAGTTTTAGGTGGAATTTGAAGGAGAAATTGCATAAGAATATAGAAATGGACTAGGAAATTATATTAGTGACTTTAAATTTCTTGAAATCATGAATTAATCTTGTGTTTCTCTTCCTTTCAAATTCGGCCAAAAGAGGAAAAAAAGGAAGGGAAAACCCAAGGAGGAAAGGAAAAAGAAAAGGAAAAAAAGCTGAAAATCAAGCCAAATTAAGGTTAGTGGGTGCAATTTACATATAATTTTATTTATTTTAGTGAATTTCTCCTAATTTCTACATTATGTAACTATACATAATAGTGTAAATTGATGAAATAATTTAGGATAACATGAAATAATGACATAATAAACCATTAGAAGCTTGAATATGTGGAGAAATTAAATAAAAGGGAGTGGAAACTATGTTGGCCGAATTAGTACCTTAGGGTACCTTAATGTAAAATGACATGTAAATTAAGTATTTAATGATAATTAGGTAAGTTAACATGTAAAAGATAAAATTTGTTAATTAAATTAAAATATGAGATTTTATCCTAATTATGATGTAGTTACATAATGATGAGAACCATGATAACTTAATACAAACTTAGAAAATGTATAGAGGGTGTTAAATTAAATGGTATTAGAGCTTGGTTTAAGCGATCTTAATTAAGATTGGAGTTAATATGTGTGAAACTGACTAGGGAAGAATGAATGGGTATATAATTATGTGTACATGCCACATTCTTGTGATATAAATGATGAAATTTAAATCTTACCTATACCTTGTGCATTTCAGTATTAGTTATGGCTTTAGGCTCCCGGTAGATTGCTGAGTTAGCGAGGGATGTTGAGAGTGAGGCTTCTGTGAGTTTAGAAATACAAGAGTCAATACCGAGTACCAAATCGCAACAGCCCTCCTAGAACACTCCTGTACCAGTGTATCAGGCTCCTCCGCCTCTTGCACCAGCTAACCTTATATGGATGATGGCAGATTTTTTCCAGAGATTTCAGCCTCAACAATAGGCACCACCCCAATCATCAAAAAAATCTATACTAGAGCAATTAAAGAGATTGGGTGCAGAGGATTTTTATGGTCGAGAGCCGATTATAGCCACACAAGCAGAGGAATGGCTTAATAAGATTGAGAGACTGTTTGAAATCACCCATAGCCCGCCAGAAGAAAAGCTTGAAAAAGCAGTAACACTATTTCAAGACCCCATCTGAGCAGGTTACTTGGAATTTTTTTTATCAGTAATTCAGGATAAATATATGGGCAGAGAGTATCTGAGATCCATAGAGGAGGCTTTTTGGCAATTGTGCTAGGGTACTCGGATAGTCCAGAAGTATGACTGGGAATTCGAGAGATTTAGCTTTTATATAAAGGATTACAGGTTTCCTCAAGAAAAGATATGCCAGCTGTTTGAGAGAGGTCTCTACAATGATTTGAGAAAGATTATGGCAGTGTGCGAGTACACAAATAGAAAGGAGCTAGTTGATGCAGCTATCAAAATGGAGACCATCCAGCAGGAGAAAGTGCGTAAATGGGCCAGATTTCAGCAGAGAAGAAGGCCAGCTCTTGGAGCATCGGGCAGTGGATCCAGTAAAAGAGCTAGGGGTTTTATTGCAGCTTCCCCTCAGGACTCTTCAGCTACACCAGTGGAAAATTAGCATACCATAGCACGAGCATCCTCTTCTATTGCATCAGTGGGTAATGCCCCTCGAGGCCAGGGTTTCAGTAAACTTGAGGTACTAGTTTGTGAGCACTACAGGCGATGACATTCGGGTGATTGCTGGAGGGTGACTGAGTAGTGTTTGAGGTACGGATGTCAAGAGACCTTAGTGAGAGATTGCCCTAGAGCATAGACACAGGCCACTACACCAGTTACACAAACTTCTATTAGTAGATAGGGTGCTCCTTCAACCCGAGGTAGAGTTAGAGGAGGATCTAGTGGGGCTACATCAGGCTGAGGTAGTGCTCCAGCTCTGGACAGGCCACCTTTAGGCAGGACTTATGCAGTCAGAGCCTGGGAGGACTAGGATGCACTGGACGTGATTATATGTAAATTTTACCTGTTTGATGATGTTGTTTGTGCATTGATAGATACTGGGTCTACACATTCATATCTGAGCACTAGAGTTACACAGGGAAAGGGGTTAGAAAAAGCATAATTAGATTAGGATGTTTTGGTAAGTAATCATTTGGGTCACAGTGTGTTTGTGAACAAGGTTTATAGGGATTGTCATATCCAGATACAACAGGCTACCTTTCTTGAAAATCTGATTGAACTTCCATTCCACGAGTTGATGTTATCTTCGGGATGGATTGGCTTTATGAACACCGGGTGATTATTGACTATCGCTTAAAAAGAATCACCTTGAAAACTCCAAAATATCAAAAAATTATGGTAGTAGGGGAACGATCTGATTTCCTATCCAATGTTATTTCAACCACTGCAGCACACATGTGTATTAAAAAAGGGGATGCAACCTATTTGGCTTTTGTCATTGAATTATAAGCCCAAAAACCGCAAGTTAGTGATGTGGTCACATTTAAAGACTTCCTTGATGTCTTTCTTGGTGATTTACCAGGATTACCTCCAACAAGAGAATTTAAATTCAGCATTGATGTGTTACCTAGTACAACACCTATTGCTTTATGGCTCCTTACCATATGACACCAACAGAATTGATAGAATTTAAGATTCAACTACAGGAACTATTAGAAAAAGGCTTTATTCGTCAAAATGTTTTCCCTTGAGAAGCCCTAGTGTTATTTGTGAAGAAGAAAGATGGATCCCTCAGACCATGTATTGACTACAGACAACTGAACAAAGTCACCATCAAGAATAAATATCCATTACCCATAATCGATGATTTGTTTGATCAACTGATGGTTGCCAGCACGTTTTCAAAGATTGACTTGAGATCGGGCTACTACCAGCTTGGAGTAAAGGAAGAAAACATTCCAAAGATTGCTATTCATACTAGATATGGGCATTATCAGTTTGTGGTTATGCTTTTCTGCCTCACTAATGAACCGACTGCTTTCATGGACTTGATGAATTGTATCTTTCATCCTTGTCTAGATCAATTCATGGTAGTGTCTATTGATGACATTCTGGTATATTCCAAGACACTAGAGGAGCATGATCAACATCTGAGAATTGTACTACAAACTCTGAGGGATAAGCAGCTATATGCTAAATTCAGTGAATGTGAGTTTTGGCTGAATGAAGTTGCTTCCCTTGGTCACGTGGTTTCAATAGAAGGTATCCAAGTAAACCCTAAGAAGATTGAAGTTGTTCTTGATTGGAAGCAACCTAAAAATGTTCCAAAAGTTCGAAGCTTCCTTGGGTTAGCTGTGTGATACCCTTATCCCTACTACACAGTACCGATGTATCGAAGACCAGAAATTTTTTTTTCCAACTTAATCTTTAAATTTCAAACCTTATTAGCATTTACTTAAACAATTGAAACCACTTTGCCGAAGACCTATAACTATCCAATTTACTATGCATTTAATAAAATTTTTGCAATATGACGGCTCTACATAGTACTAGCCTCCTGAAATGCAGACAAGTCACACAGCCTCTCAGAGGTACAGCAATCAATAATACAATCCATATCCATTCACTATCATCCATTCCATTTCATTCACGACTCAAATAGCTTACTAAAATAACTTCAGTTTACATTATACATCCAAAGTAAAATTTGTACATATATCTAAATATATATATATACATGCCAAAATTTATACAACCAGAGCATCCTAAAAGAAGTCTTTTAAAGTATATTCCTTCTCCTGCTCCTGCTTACCTGCGCGCAGTAAAAACGACACGCTGAGCACTCAACATGCTCAGTGGTGACTAATAATCGATACATTTCCTAACATTATCATTATTATTCTTATATATTAACATATATAAAAACATATTTATAAAATCATTTAATATCATTTCAAAACATTAATTTAACTTTTTCTATAAGATTATTCATTTCAATTACATAATTACAATTTTGCCATTATAAGCTTATTTATGATCTTTAAACTAATAATTGGAGCAATTTACATGTCTATACACTTAATTTGATATTTACGTACAAAATTTCATTTTAGTCCTTGCTGACAATAAAATTCATTTTTTGAACAATTTAACTATTATCTGACTATTTTATCTTTATTTAAGAAATTTTCACTTAATTTACTTACATTTTACACTTTTGGAAAAAATTATCATTTTGCCCCTAAACTTTCTTTTTCTTTTATTTTGGTCCTTTTCACTTTCTTTTCTTACTTTTCATTGTCTTTTCACTTATTTATCAATTTATTTCCATTATGCTTCTAGTACAGACCCAGCAAAAAATCTCAAACCGGATACTCAGAACATGGACCCCACGAGCCCCACTAAAAAGAGAAATGATTCCTAAGGAACAATTCTCATAACACTACACTTTTCACTTTTACTTTACACTTAAGCTATGGAGATCAGAGATCCTGTCCATAGCAAAGCAAGTCGCCATGACTTGCACCGCGGTAAGAGTGTTCTTATGGCTAGCCAACTATATCTAGAACTAGTTTTTACTGGCAGATTAATTCTAAGGGCACAATAATAATTACTTTATAAATCCTTTTAATTTTCGAAAAATTTATCGATTGACTTTTTAATTCTTTTTCATTGACTATAATTTAATCTCATATAATTTCACCTTTTTCAACATTTTTATGCAATTATTAACTAATAATTCAATTATTTTTAATATACATATTAGCATTAAATTTTAAATAAAATCCTAATAATTTCAATAAATACCAATAAAATTTATTTATGCATTATTTATTGTCATTTTTTATTAAAATAATTAATTAATTCACTATAATTCACAACTTTTACTATATACATAAACTATACATAATCTTAAAAATTTCCAAATAAATTCTAAATATTCTTTAAAAATTCATAGATATTAATTATCAAGTCTACTTTTATTTTAAGCTAACATATATTATTTATATGCAATTTTCTTACCATTTTCCCTTACTAATTAATTCGGCCACTATTAATCTTCTTCCTAAAAATCTTCTTTCTTTCATTTTAACTTTTCATTCATCTTTTCTCTAGCTTAATTACAATTATCCTAACATAATTGCATCAATTAAACACTTTAATCATTTTTACCCTAGTTACATAATTGAGAAAAATTCATAAACTTAGAAAATGTAAAGATTAATTAGTCACTTATAATTTTTTCTTGAATTAGGGAGTCTAAGCTTCATTTTCCTTGCCTTTGTCCTTTGGAACACTCACTCTTTCTTCACCACCTAGATAGGTCGGCCACTATTCCTTAGTTTCTCTTATTTTTTTTGTTCTCAAATGCAAAATACAAGCTTATAATCAATTTCTACACCTCAAAAGCTATGGAAAAACATTAAAGAATCAAATTAAAACATTAAAATTCTCAAGATCCAACTTACCCCTTTTTATTTCTTTACTTATTTTCTCCACTTTCTTTGCCCAAATCAATCAAGTGAAGCTATTTTAATGGTTTAGCGGGATAAAACTACAACTCTTAAGTTGGAATTTATGAGAGATCTTGAGTGATGAGGAAACAAAAGAGAGAGAGGGTGTATTCGGCCTAGAGAGGGAGGAAGAAGACATGGAAAATTTTTGGAGTTTTCTCCATAAATTAGGCTTTGATATGCCTCCCTAGTGGACTCAAAATTGGGCCAATTCAATGGGCTTAGCCCATTTTTCTCTTAAGGCCCATTTAGGCCTTTTAAAAGCCCAATCAATTTTCTCTCTCTTTCAGCCACCAAATCACTCTAAAAATAATTCCATCACTCTTACCACATCAAAAATAGCTAGCATACAAATTTTTGGCTCAATCGGAGTCCATTATCGATCCGATTCAAACTTATCGGTCCGATTCGACAACTGCCGGTGTCACCGAAAAATTTCATTCTTATCACTAAAATATTCTACATAAAGATTCATGTAGAAATGCAAAATCTAGCAATATTCGAAGTTCTTTTACTATTTTTAATTATTTATGCAAAATTAAGTCACCTTCCTTTCTAGGGAAATTGACTTGCTATTTTTTTTTTGTATTTTTGACCTTTAGAGGCCCATTTGACCTCAATTTCACTTTAAATTTTAACCCTGGACTCAATAAAATATTTTTGACTTCCAAATATCCTTTCGGGCCCGAAAAGCACTATTCACCATCAAAAAGTACTGTTCACGGCTGATCCGGTGTTGAGGCCATTACAAGCTGGGTATTATAGGCAGTTTGTGAAAGGATTTTCTATGATAGCCTTCCCACTTACCAAATTACTATAGAAGAATGCTAGATATAAGTGGACTGTGAAATGTCAACAAAGTTTTGAAAAGTTGAAGAGTATAGTTACTGAGACTCCTGTTCTTACCCAACCCATTTCAAGTAAACCTTAAGTTATTTATAGTGATGCCTCTAGGAATGGATTAGGGTGTGCGCTTATACAGAAAGGAAAGGTAGTGGCATATGCTTCTAGATAGCTAAAGCCACATGAAAGAAACTACCCCATCCACAATTTGGAGCTGGCAGCCATTGTATTTGCTTTGAAGATATGGAGACATTACTTGTACGAGGCAAAATGCTATATCTATACTGACCATAAAATCTTTAAATACCTGCCTACACAAAGAGAACTCAATCTATGGCAGAGGTGATGGTTGGAACTCATTAAAGATTATGACTGCTTGATTAACCACCATCCTGGCAAAGCAAATATGGTAGTTGATGCACCCAGCAGAAAACATTTAATGGTCCTACGAGCTATGAAGGTGAAGTTAAATGTGGAACAAGACGGAGCACTTGTGGCTGAAATGCAATTAAAACCAGATTGGCTTCAAAAGGTGAAAGCTGCTAAAAGGTAAGATGATAGGTTAGCCTCTATTATCTCTCATCCACAGGTGCAAACAGGTAAAAGCATTAAATTTTCTCTGAGCCATGATGATTGTCTATATTACAAAGGCAGACTATGTGTACTCAATGATGCAAAAATAAAGAACATTCTAACAAGCTCATAGCAGCCCCTATGTTGTGCATCCCTATAGTAATAAAATATACCAAAAACTGAAGAAATCATACTGATGGCCGGGAATAAAGAAGGAGATAGCTGATTTTGTGACCAAATGTCTAATTTGTCAACAAGTCAAGGCCGAACATTAGGTGCCTTTAGGATTATTGCATCCTATCACTACACTAGAATGGAAATGAGAGCGAATTACTATGGATTTTGTATCTGGCTTACCACTGACAAGGAGATAGCATGACTCCATCTGGGTAATTATGGACAAGTTGACTAAATCAGCTCACTTTTTTCCAGTAAGATTAGATTTCTTTCTATCCAGATTTGCAGAAATCTATATGAATGAAATTGTGAGACTTCACGATGTTCCAATATCTATAATTTCTAACAAGGACCCATGATTCACTTTCAGATTCTGGCAGAAACTTCAAAAAGCACTGGGATACAGTACGACCTTCCATCTACAAACAGATGGCCAATCCAAATGGGTGATACAAGTATTAGAAGACATGTTACAGTGTTGTGTGTTAGAGTTTGGAGGTTGTTGGGAGAGATGTCTTCCATTAGCTAAATTCGCTTACAACAAAAATTACCAGTCTAGCATCAAAATGACACCATATGAAGCATTGTAGGAGGAAATGCAAAACGCCTTTATGTTGGATAAAATTGAGTGAAAGCAAGCTAGTGGGACCCGACCTGATCAAAGAAATAGAGGAAAAGGTGAAGCTGATTAGAAACAATTAAAAGTCAGCCACAAACTAACATAAATCATATGCAGACTTGAAAAGAAAAGATATAGAATTCAACATGGGGGATAAGGTATTTCTAAAGGTTTCACCATGGCGGAAGGTTCTTTGATTTGGTAAAATAGGTAAGCTTAGACCCAGATTTATCGGGCCCTATGAAATAACATAACGTGTGAGACCTGTGACGTATAGGTTAAAGCTACCTTCTGAATTGGAAAGGATCCGTGACGTATTCCATATTTCTATGCTAAGAAGATATTGTTCGGATCCTTCTCATGTCATTACATCACAAGAAATACAGTTGAGACTTGACTTGTCTTATGATAAAGAGCCAGTAAAGATTTTAGCATGGGAAATCAGACAGTTACGAAACAAGCAAATCCCTTTAGTCAAAGTGCTTTGGACACGTCACATTGTGGAAGAATTTACCTGAAAGCCCGAAGAAACAATGAGACAACAGTATCCACACCTATTCGATCCAAGTAAATTTCGAGGATAAAATTTTTATTAAGAGGAGGAGTGTTGTAACACTCTCAAATTTGCATATGTCATGCATGGCATGTTGTAGAGCATGATTAATTACCCTAAGACAGGTTTCAGAGTGATCGGGGTTGAATAAGACATTAAATTTGAAAAGAGTGGAAGGTTAAAAATGCATATGCCAGGGAAACCTTGGGTGGGTGACCCAACGGGCAATGTGAGCTAAAGACAAATTATGAAAGTAAATGTTAAACGGAGTCTACTGGTATAATTTGAACAAAAATTGAGGTCAAATAGGCCTCCAAAAGGGCAAATAAAGAAAAATTTTATGGATCGATATAGGTTTGACCAAAACTTTGACCACAAGTTTTGGGACACTAGAGACCTCCAATGGACTTCATATTTCACAAACATGTTATAAATAGTGTAAATACACTCAGGGAACTGAAAATTGGCAATTTCGGTAATTCTGAAATTTCAAATTTTGGATTGGCTACACAGGCCACCGAAGGTATAAGTATACCAAAATGATGTCGGAATAAGCTAAAATTCTTATCATTTATTCTTGAATATGTAGGGACACTTAGGGAAAATTTCAGGGCAATCTGACATCAAAATTAAAAATTCATATTTCGGGATGCAAAACCAAGATCGGGTCATTTAGAAGGTCAATTTTGGCAATTGGATGCTAAGAATACACATGAGTTATTAATAGAGAGCCATAATCATGTGTGAGTGAGTTTAGTTCAGTAGGGTAAGCCCAAGTGCATGAATGAGTGACAAGTGGTCAAATTTAAAGCCTTTAGATTTAATAATAAATGAATAAATCTTGGCCATTCCTTTTGCATATAAATAGGCCATCAGATAGGGATTAGAGACATCTGAAAGTCTCTTAAAAATTATAGGATTTTCCTCTCTCTTTCCCCTAAAATCTGAACCCCTCACTTCTTTGCTCTATTCCATTTTTCTCCATTCCAAGCTTTCTCTCTCTAAATCTCCAGCCCTAATTACAACCTAACACTTAGAATTTCATCCTCTTTCACTTAGAAAAGGATTCTCATAAAGGGAAAGCCTAAAAATTATGGAATTAAGGTAAAAACCCTAAAGTGTAATTTTATGCTTTCATGAGTTTTATGTGGAATTTGAGGGAAAAATTGCATAAGCATATAGAAATGGACTAGGGAATTATAGTAGTGACTTTAAATTTCTTGAAATTATGAATTAATATTGTGTTTCTCTTCCTTTCAAATTAGACCAAAAGAGGAAAAAAAAAGGGAGAAAGGGAAAAGCCAAGGAGGAACGGGAAAAGAAAAGAAAGAATAGGTGAAAATCAAGCCAAATTGAGGTTAGTGGATATAATTTACAATTAATTTCATTTATTTTAGTGAGTTTTCCCTAATTTCTACATTATGTAACTATACATAATACTCTAAATTGATGAAATAATTTCGGGTAAAATGAAATAATGACATAATAAACCATTAGAAGGTTGAATATGTGGAGAAATTAAATAAAAGAGAGTGGAAACTATGTTGGCCGAATTAGTACCTTAGGGTACCTTAATGTAAAATGACATGTAAATTAAGTATTTAATGATAATTAGGTAAGTTAACATGTAAAATCTAAAATTTTGTTAATTAAATTAAAATATGAGATTTTATCCTAATTATGATGTAGTTACATAATGATGAGAACTATGATAACTTAAAGATGTTTAAGTGAAATTGATGCAATTTGCTATATTATGTTATAAAATGAATATTAAAGCATGGATGCTAGGAAATTGGAGGTAGAAAGAATTTGGAAGTTGGACTTTTCCACATGGCCGAATGGTGTTACTTATAGAAATGATATGGTTTAGTTGAATTTCATGGTATTAAATGCATACATGTGAAGATTTATCAAGTAGTAAACTCATATGAGAACAATTTATGATATAATGTGACTAAGATAATATGATGGGAATAATTAAGCCTATGTAAAAGTAACTTATGTCATAATAAGATTTATATACCATGATGAGAACAATTAAAATATAAAAATTATAATGATTTTATTATGCCCTTAGTGTTCAGTAGGTGATCCAGGACCCTAGGATAGTATGGCTAGCCATAGGGGCACTTATTCCATGGTATTCTATTTACTGTATTGCATTTACTGCTACTATACCGAGAAAGTGAGATTATACTGTTAGCCAGCTCATTTACTGATATACTGGGGAGTAGCATCATACCCTAGAGGTGTGATATCTCCCACATACTGGATTTGCTCATCCGCTTATCCGGTTCATGATTTTTCTACTGTCGACAACTAAGGGCAAAATGGTAATTTAGCATAAAATTGTGTAAAAAGGGTAATTACGGCTTTAACAATGTTAAAAATATGAATAAGAATAAGTTAAGATGAAAAATGAGATATATATGTTAAATAAGGGCAATAACATAATTATGCGATAAATCAAGGACAAAATGGTCAATTAATGGTGAAAATATGGTTAAAATGGTCAAAATAGTCAATTTGATTAAAAAGGAAAAAATTGTAATTAAGGAAAAGTTATAGGGATTAAACCGTAATTTTTCATCTAAAGGAAAATTTTCGGACACTAAAATGTAATTTATACAATTATAGTAAAATAGGAGTCAAAGGAAGTCAACCGGGTCAAAATTGAAGTTAAATTGATTAAACTAGAAAAAGTCAACTTTAATGGTCAAATATAAATCAAAACTGAAAAAGTCAAACCTTAGGGGTACAATGGAAATTTTTTTTTCCGAACTGAAAAATTATTGAAATTAAATAAGAAAAATAATTTTTGAAGTAATTAAAAGAAAAATTTCACGTAAAGAAAATAAATTAGGGATTTATTTATCCAAAAGAATTTTAATGAGAATAATAATGAATTAATTAATTTAAGTAAGTAAAACAAATTAAGTAAAATTTTATGTAGATGTATCCACCACTAAGCGACTATCACAACAAAAAAAAATTGATTTTACCGACGGACAGAAACCGTCGCTAAAAAGAAGATATTACCGACGGATTAGCTACCGAACCACAAATGTGTCGGTAAAAATAAAAAATTGCAAAATGGCGACGTTTTTGGCGACCAATATGGAAAACGGTCGGTAAATTTGGCGGGGAATAGTGGCTCCATTTTGTAGCGACGATAGTGAAGAAAAACTTCGTCGGTAAGGATATCAATATTTTTGTTATGTATTGCCGTCGGTAAATAATGGCAGCATATTTTGCACATTATTTACCGACGAAATAGCGACAGAAATGGGGAATGGAAATATGAATTGTTGCGACGATTTTTCCGTCGTTAATCCGTCGCTATTAGTTTTATTATATTTAAATAAATGTTTAAATTTTTTTATAAAATATCATTTTTACAAGTAAAGCCTAGACTATATATTTTTTCAGTTTAATTATATATAATTTTTTATGTAAAATAATTAATATATTTTAGTTATACTCCTATTTTTTAATTATATATACAAAATATTTTATGAATATTTAAATAAAAATTTGTTATATTTTGATGTGATAAGTTCGATCCATAGGACTTGTATTTTTTATTATTTAAATTTAAACTGATCAATATATAAATGAATTCATGTTACCCTAAATATTTTAGGTCAAAAATAAGATTAATCTACAATATTTTTTTATTATAAAATCAAATTTAATTTTATTGTTATTATTGTAGATCGAGGAGAGAGGGAACAGATCAGGGGAGGTGTAACATCCCGGATTTCGGGAAAAAAAAAAGAAAAAACATCATGATATTTAAAAAAGAAAAAGAAAAGAACAAGTATAATAATTAATAATAATGATATTTAAAATAAGGAAAGATGAGAGAATGGGATACATTAAACAAAATAAAAGAAAAAAATAAAAGATAGATGAAGGAGAGAGGTAGGCAGGTGAGCTGAGAATGATGACTGACCGCCCGACACTGGCGATAGCCCGATACGGTTTCCACCGTGCAGGCCAACCGTTGTCTCCTTTCCGGTAAGCATACTGTTTGTTTTTGTTTCCCTTTTTCTTTATTTTTTTAAAAACTCGACTTCCTTTTGTGATTCCGGTCAGCAACAACGAAATTAAAAATATCAAAAATTCAAATTCATAATAATCTGAAAATTATTATAGAAATATTTTTAAAAAATGAAAAAAAAATATGTAAAAGTGAAAATACAAAAATTAAAATTAGGAGAACAGAAAAAGCACCGAGCCATTACGGGCCCAAACTCTAACCCCCAAGCACAGCCCACTTTGAAAACCCTAACATCCCACCACTATATATAAATAGTTTAGCATCAAATGCAGCTGGATTTTTCTCCGCTTACCCCCCAAATCGCCAGGTAGCAGCTGCAGCTAGGGAAGAAATGGTACGCTCTGTCTTTCAAATCCTATTTATTGTACATTTAAATGCAGAATGGCTAGCTTTTGATTGATAATTAGATGTGTGTTGCGTTTGTTAGGGAAAAGGTACTGGAAGTTTTGGTAAGCGAAGGAATAAGACGCACACTCTTGGCGTGCGATGCGGTCGCCGGAGCTTCCACCTCTAGAAGAGTCGTTGCGGTGCTTCTGCATATCCTGCCACCTGCGTCAGAAAACGTAAGTGCTATTGCTATTTAACAGCAAAATGTTTCTCGCTTTTAGCTGCTTGATTTGGTTTAGTAGATAATGTGATTAGAAACTGGAGCTTATACTTTGAGACAATTGTTTCTGTCTCAATAGATCGTGGTTTGTTTGTTTAGTAGATGTTGATTAAAAACTTTATGTGCTCCTTTTCTTCATTTTATTTCTTAACTGGAATTGCGTTGAAATTATGGATCATGAATCGAAGTCCTTATTTAATTTAGCAGTTCGGTTAATGAATTGTTCAATTACTTTTGCTGGTTTATGAGACAATTTAGTAAAAAGGCATGGTTTGATAATTATTTTTCAATTACTTATACTGTATGTAGTTTGATTTGATCATTGATGACTTGGAGCTATCATATGTTCTTGCTTAATTTGTTTTGATAGATGTTCTTGCTTAAATTGACATGACAAAAATTTAAATATTATGAACATAGAAGGAGTGCAGCACACGTGTCGATAATGTGGTTTGTGATAAATATGCAAATAGTTAGAGTTGTTGTGATCAAAGCTGCTACGGCTTTAAAAATCGACCTATAAGCTAATGAAAATAGTAGAAAATGTACATTGCTGATTTATGCTTTGTAATTGGATGGCCAAAAATTTTCTGTTCCCTTGTTGAAATAGCATAGTGGAGAAAAAACTAAGTCTTTGTGTATTTAATTAATAAGACGTTCTGCTATCATCCATTATCAACTCTTTATTTCCTAGTTGTTAAATTGGATCAACTTTTACAATCGTTTCAAAATGTTTGACGTTTTAATATTAATTATACTTATACTTCATATATGCAACCCATAAATTTTGACAATCCTTTGGAGATTTTCTGTTTTAAATCTTATTTATGAAATCATCTGTTTTCTAACCTGCTCTGCTGCTGGAAACTGAAAGGCTTCCACAGTCAATATTCAATTCAGAACAAAATAAAAATTCATATTCACAATTATCTCATCTCTAATGCCTATATATACACATATGTATGTATATACACATATGTACATATGTATGTATATATACATATGTATGTATATGTATCTATATATATAAGCTATTGGACTGATATTTAAAATTTAACTAATTACTTGTTAAAGTGTCTAAAATCTAAATTCTATATCATGTTGATTCATTTGAATTGTATCAGGGTAATGAATTTGCTATTATGTAAGAACAATACTTGCTTGTTATTGATTAATTAATAACTAATAGTTGAAATCATAATT
The DNA here is from genome assembly GCA_037975025.1 of Excoecaria agallocha. Lineage (NCBI taxonomy): Eukaryota > Viridiplantae > Streptophyta > Magnoliopsida > Malpighiales > Euphorbiaceae > Excoecaria > Excoecaria agallocha. The sequence goes on from CM075814.1 coordinate 38,978,486, forward strand.
GAGTTTAGTTTATTGATCTGAGTTTGTATATAATTATGAGTTTCAATATTTTGAAAGTGTAGGCAGAAAATGAATGTATAGTCAAGTATAGATATCCAGCTTTTGTTAGAACTTGATATGATTTTATGAGATAGAAACCAATTTTTCAAGTTAGTGAGACAATCATTTTTGCTCTTGAAAAGTGCATTTTATTGATGGTGCAAATAGCTTAAAATTGTTTATATGAAGTTACTAGTTTTTCAATTTTTTACAAACATCATGCAAAATGAGTTTTCATTTTTTTGAATTCTAAATTCTTCTTAGTCCTTACTATTATTTCATTCTTCTTAGTGTTTCTTTATGGTTACATGATGACAAATGTTAGTATCACTCACAAATGTTAGTGTCGTAATAAAAGGCCAAAAGATCCACTCACAAGATTAATTAAAAAATAAAAAGGCCAAAAGATCCACTCACAAATGTTAGTATCGTAATAAAAGACAATTTAATGACAAATCTTAATATAATTGCAAGCTAGATATGCCAATTAGGAGCTATGGTATTTATTTCTATAACTGAAAATAACAGAGCCATACCTTTACTACTTCAATAATATCCTTATCTACATCATTGACACAGCGCCCACTAACCCCTCCAAAAAATCAGAAGATAAAAGTAAATAATTAAATAAATAAAGAATGGATGTTAGAATTAAAAGCAAAAAAGAAAATACCAAAGTGGGTCTTCCATTAATATTAGTAAATAAACTTTTGTCTAAGCACTTTATTAAGAATGTGCAGGTCCTAAGTGGGTCTTCCTTTAATATTAGTAAATAAACTTTTCTCTAACCACATACTTTATTTATTAAGAATGTGCAGGTTCGCAATTGCTCGGAACTTTGACTTCAACATCAGAGCTTTACCCATAAATTCCTAATCTTCCAATCAATAACGCCAATACTAAATTATTATTATTATTATTTAACCGCTAGAGGGAAATCGAAGTACAGCCATGCAAGCCAATAGTAATGGTAATAATAAGCCCTTAAATGACCTAAGGCCAACATTTCAACAAACAAGTATATGAAAAATTAAATATTGATCTCGGTTTGGATTGGTTATAATCTAAATAACTTTTAAAGTATGACTTCAATTCTGTATTTTGAACTAGAAAACAGCAGTATATAAGAATTTGGATATTCCAAGTCCAATTTTGAATATGGAATCAAATGGCCTTAACCATTGAATGTGTTGCTCTTGCACCAATTAAGGTAGATTCCAAATTTCTCTCTGTGCACATGTTCATGTGTATTTGTGTGCATCTGCACTTTTATGATAAATTAGTAACTTATTATGTTCCTACCCACCCTGGGAACCATAGTGTTTAAAGCGATATGCCTGTTGATGTTTTTATATGCATGTTTACGGTTTATAAATTTGAATTAGTAAAAATTGGTAACTCTAGGGTACAATTATCTATATGGTAATTGATTTAAGCTAGCATAGATTCCATGATCATTCATTATGTTATTTTATTTTTCTTTTTACAATTATTAGCCATGCTTTGTATTTAAATCTATGTTTAGCATTTAAATTCAGGATTTCATTTGCCTAAATCCATGTTTTCAGTTATAAGGAGGCATAATCAAAATTCATTGGTTTTGCCTTTCGAGTTGTGACCTCTGCACATTTTTCCCTTTTAGTAGGAGCCTTGCCTTTTGAATTACTAAGTTTGTTTTACAATGATATTTCTTAGGAGGAGGAAGAGAAAGGAGGAAGAGCTTGTCAGGATTAATGAATCTAAAGTTAGTGAAGACGATGCGGCATTGAAAGAGATGACTACACAAGCCACACATGAAGCACAGGAACTAGCTAGAGCACAGACATTGGAGAAACGGGAGCAGCTATGTGAACTTAGTCGTGCACTTGCCGTCTTAGCTTGAGCATCTGTAAGGATTGGGATTCCAAAATCTTTAATAGTCAACTTTCGTTAACTTTTGAAACCTGTCTTGAGCAAGACCTTGAATTCTTGAATCATGCTTATTACTTGTGACTGGTTGTATATATAAACCAAGCTTCCCATGGTTTACTAATAAAGCACAATAAGATATTCTTGTTATATGGTTGATTGTTTAATTTTTCTAATCAAAGATTTGAAGTTCTTTTTTATATTATTTTAGACTTTTTGTATCGACTATGTTTAATACGGGATTTGTAAATAGAAAATTAGCAAAAAAAAATTATAAGAAATTAAATAGAAATATTTTCATTTATCGACGGAAATATCCGTCGCATATATATTAATAAATTTAATATTAATACTAATATTTTTGCCGATAAAATTACCGATGAAAATAATCTATCGCTGTTTATACTAAAATAAATTAAATATTTTTCATTAAATTTACCGACGAAACAATCCGTTGGTATACGGTCAACGCGACGAAACATCCGATGGAATTTTATTTATAAATCCGTCGGTAATTTTACTGACGGAATTTTCCGCCTGTAAATTGGTACCTACACACGTTTTAGGGACGAATTCATTTCGTCGGTAAAATAATAAAAAACCATCGGTAAGGTCATTTTCCGTCGGTAAAATGCTAAATTTCATTGGTAAAATGCATTTTTTTTTGTAGTGTATGTTGCTTAGCATGTAGTTTATTGTGACTGCGTATAGTGACATGTACCTCAAGACCAGTACAAGAAGGACTAGTTGTGGCATGTACATAAAAGATAGCCTTTCTGCTTTTTGTTATGTAATTATGTATAAACCCTATGATAGTTTATGAAGATTATTGTAAATGGGCATGTAATATAAGTATTTTGTAAACTTGATGAATGAGATGAATGGATGGTATGTGAGTTATGCATGAATGTGAATGGCTGTGGAATGTGTATGTTGAGTGGAAATTATATAAGTGTTGTGATGTTGATTGGAGTTTTAGGAGTTGGAGAAATTATATTGGGAGTGTAAATTTAAATTTTACAGGTTTGGGTAGCATAAATTTTAAGTCGTCATGTTGCCAGATTTTTATTTAATTGAGTACTAAATTAATTATAACATAAGTATTAATAATATAATACGGACTTAGAAATTGTATAGAGGGTGTTACATTATATATTAATGTTCAACATATATCTTAATTTTCCTTTTATCCCCAATAGAGTTAACTTAATATTACACATTTTAAATTAATTTCATCCATTTTAATTACTCAAATCATTAAATTTCATGTTCTTTGTTATAGATTTATACTTAATTAACATAAAATTTGCAAAATCATTAGAAAATCTTTAAGCTAATCATTCGGCCATATCTTGTTCATCAACTTAATTTTATTTTCTTCCATATTTAGCCATTTAAAACATCACTTTTAATCTTTCTAATAATTTCAATAGCATTTATTTCAATTATACATACATTAATCACATACATACATAGCATACATAACCATAAACTAAATGGAAAATAGGGGATATTGTATCCACATACCTTAAAAGCTTAATCTCCACATTTTTAACCTTAATCTCCTTAGTCTTAATCCATGGAATCACTTCTTCTTCCTTAAAATCCTAAAGTGGCCGAAATCATCATGATAGATATTCATCAATTTCTTTCTTTCTTTCTTTATACAAAATAATTAAATAAACATACTCTACTCGACCTATTAGAACCATTAAATTAAATTAAAATCTTCAATTTCTCTTACCTTAATTTTGATATATAAATTTCAATCATTGATTTCTCTCACTTTTACTACTCAAATTGGAGGTTCGAGACTTCTATAATGTTTTAGAGAGGTTGAAATTAATCTAGTAGACTTGATTTTAGGGAGAGATTGGAAGAAATATAAAGAGAATTGATGAGAAAGGCAGAATAAACATACGATTTTGAAAGGGAATGGAGAGGGAGTTAGAAATCTAGAGTTCTTTCTAGAAAATCCTAATATTTTTGCCTTAGATAGCCTAAATTTCGGGCTGGGCTGGTCCAATCAAAGTGGTTGGGCCTAATTTAAGCCTAATTTGATTTTTAAGCCTATTTATGCCTTTTAATTTATTTCTCTCTTTCCAACTCTAAATTCACTCAAAATCAATTTCATAATTCTTAAAATAATAAATTAAGCCTCCATAAAAATTTTATCCCAATCAAAATCTGTTTATGATCAGGTTCACTCAAACTGATCCAATTAACCAATTTTCAATGTTACCATAAAATTTTCTTTTTACTGCCAAATGACCCTACATACAATTTTGGGTAGAGCTAAAAATTTTGATGATTTTTAGAAGTCTTTTACTATTTTTAAAGTTATAATCAAACTTTTAGTCAATCGGGTACTATTTGAATCGAAACCGTAACTTTTTCTTCATTTCGACTTTTGAAGGCTTATTTGGTCTCTTTTTACTCCAAATTCCATCCTTATACTAGTCGCGACTAGTGCTTATCAAATATCCAATAAAATGTTTTTACTCCAAAAGCTTCCTATGGGAGGTCACCTATCTTCAGATTTCTCCAATGCATGCACGTTTAACCTTATACTTTTGATAAATTTCGATGTAGTATTTCTAATACAATTGGTCCCAAAGTACTTATTTTATGGCTCATCAACTATTGAGCCTTTACAGTTACTCCAATGTCACTATTCCTGATTCAAAAAATACTATTCATGAAAATTATAATTTTGGACCATTGTAGGATAAATTTAGTGAAATACAATATCCCAATAATGATTTGGAATGAACGAAAATTGAATCTATTCCCTATGCATCTGTGGTTGGGAGTATTCAAACTTGTACTTGACCAAATATCAGTTTTGCTGTTGGAATGTTAGGCCAATATCAAAGTAATCCCAGAATGGATCACTTGAAAGCTGCAAATACAGTATTTAAGTATCTACAAGGCATTAAAGACTACATGCTCACATATAACAAATCAAATCACTTATTGGTGATTGGCTATTCAAATTCAAATTGTGTTGGTTGTGTAGACTCAAGAAAATCTACTTTCGATTATCTATTCTAACAAACAGGAGGGGCAATTTCTTGAAAGAGTGGAAAATAGTATGTCATTGCAACTTCCACTATGGAGATTGAATTTGTGGCTTGCTTTGAGGCCACTATTCAAGCATTATGGTTGCGAAACTTTGTCTTAAGGCCACAATACTCAAATATTGTTGAAAATATAGCCAGGCACTTAATAATTTATTGTGATAATTCCCTAACTGTTTTTCTCTATAAATGACAAGTATTCTAAGTGTGCTACACACATGGATTTCAAATACTTGTTAGTCAAAAAAGAAATACAAAAACATAAAATGCTAATTGAGCACATTGGAACTGATTTAATGGTAGCGGATTTGTTAACTAAAGGATTACTGCCCAAAAATATTTACTGATCATGGTGAAAGGATGTGCATTATAGATAAGTACTTGTTAGAAAGATACCATGATATATATATACATATGTTTGGTTTTTTGCTACTATTGTTTTGACACTTATGAATTTAATTAATATTATATTTTTGCTTATTTGTTAGTTGACACAATATGTTGTGTACACCCATTGTTTTATTGTGATAATAAATTATATTTTAAGAAAAACATTAAAGCCGATAATTGCAGTATTTCTTGATTATAGTTATTTTGAGTTGAGTTGATTGTGTGATATATGGAAGGAGCCATGTCATTAGATGACTTATGATCACCATGATCCCATCATTTCAATTCATGCAAATTTGATGACTTGATATATTCAATATATGCTGCACACTTAACTTATATTATGGATCATCGAAAGTGGGAGATTGTTAGATAAATCAAAAGTGGGAGATTGTTAGATAAATTTAATAATCTTAAAGGTGTGGCCCGTATTTGGGTTAATTTTAATGTAAAATGGGTTTAAGATAATGGTCATTGAGCTTGTAGAGAATATTAGAATTATTAGGGTTTTATTGGGCTTGGTGGTTAGTTGCCTAGGAACGGTGATGAAGGGGGGAGGAGGGAAAAGGGGATACGGGAAGGGAAGAGGGAGAGAGAAAAAGAAAGAAATATTTGCTTAATTTTTTACTTTTTTATCCCTCTTTTTGCTTTTGGACTTCTGTATTTCATGATTCTCTTTTCTTGTTGTAATAATAATAAATAAAAATAATTATAAACTCTAGGACTTTTCGGATTGGCGGCATGTTTTAGATTTAGTGTTTGATAATATGTGCGCGTTTGAACCGTTAGATCAATAGCATGCATGTAATCGAACGATTTAGATATATGCGTACCACATGCACGAGCGGAACGTACTACCACTTTTCTATATTTTCATTTTTTGAAAACATTTTATTAAAAAAATTAAAAACTATTTCTAATTTTTGTTATAGTTTTTACTATAATGTATAAAAACACACAGTAAATTTTTTCTAGTTACACATCTCAATTTCAAAAATAACGTTTTACACACTTGAAATTGACAAAATAACTTATTATGCACTTGAACTTGGTAATGTGCATACATTGACCATCCGATGTTGACAAAAGCGTACCTAAATATTGCCTTCTTAATTTTTTTTAGTTTGCATTTTTTTGTTAAATTTCATGCGATTTTGACAAAAATAATACCTAGTATCTCTTAAATGTAACAAAGAAAATACACATAAAAAAAAATTCAAGGGAGTAATAGGTACATTTTAGTCAACATTGGAAAATAAAGCGTGCACATTTTCAAGTTTAGGTCAACAATAAGTTATTTTTACCAATTTAAAGTGTACAAATTTCTTTCATAAAATTGAGATGAATAACTAGAAATTTTTCTCAACTACATATGTATTTTTTATGTATTTTTCTATAAAAATAAAATTTATTTTCTAATTTTGAAAATTGAAACTATTGACAATACATATGCATGATTTATATAAGAAACAAGTTTTAAAAATTATAAGCTCAACATATGAATTTTATAATTTATAAATTTTAAAGTTAAAACCAGATTTCAAAGAAAACTAACAAGATACAATCAATCGGCTAAGCTTATAGGACAAGCTCAACACATGAGCTTCCTAGATATTCCAAGTTATTTTTTAAGGATAATATATAATTTTTTTTCTAAATTATCATTGTTTGTCAGGTTTTTTTTTGAACTTGTTGATCAGATTAGCCACTCAAATTTATTTAAAATGTAAAAAATATATCTTATACTATTGAAAATGTTAAATTATCTCCTAAAACTTGTTAGAAATATCAAATTATCCCTCTATTACTATTTTATAAACTGACAAGTGTTTTACAGGGGGGTAATATGATATTTTCAATAAGTTCAGATAAGTAATCTAACATACAATTAATTTATGAGAAAATCTGATAAATGGTAATAGTTTTGGGAGGAATTTATGTATTAACCCTTTTTTTATGTTAGTATTTTAATTCTAGAAGAGGATTGTGCCTTCTATAATAGAGAGAGTCTTCTTTTACAGGAAACCGGAGTGGTCTGAGTTGTAAAGTCGATTTCTTCACATGCCTACCTTAAACTTTTACATGGCTCTTTCTGAATAATTCGACAAGATAAACTTGCAGGGAGACTTTTTACTTTTTTTTTTTTAACTAGTTTTTACTCCTTTACCCCACACTTTTCAATTCTTTAGTTAATTTTTCATGTAGTTAATTGCTATATTTCAGTTTATAAATTGCAGTTCGAACTATAGAATAATCCCAATTAGTTATGATTGCGATTGTTAAATAGTTGACATGATAATCATAATTAACTAATAATTGTGATTATTATTGTTAGTTTATATATAATTGTAATTATTGTTGTTAGTTTAATTTTTAATTGCATAGTTTGGTTATAATCACTATTAGCTCATAACTGTGATTGTTAATTGAATATTTGATATTGAAATTAGTAATGTGGTTAATCATTGTCATGCAGTTAAAGTTATTATGTAGTTGCAATTAGTTAATAGTTGTAATCATCGCATCAATTGGAATTGGCATATAATTAGTACATAGTACATAATTTAGAACTTTGACATGTAAATTGTAATTAGCATGCAGATTAAAATTAACATACAATTATTATAAATTATAAGTAATTAAGAATGGCATTTTTTCCTAAAAAATGGCATTTTTAATTTAAAGTTTAAATTTAATAATTGATTAATAGAAGATTATACATATATGATGATATCTCCATAGTTTGCCTAAGTTTAATGTGTTCTTAAGTATGATTTTAAGTTCTTTGAGTGTTAATTTAGGTGTTTTTGTGTTTAATTTTTTTTTTTATGTTTATGAAATTATAGTGTTTGAGTTTTAATTATGTTGTTTTTGCAGGTTTAGAAGCAAAAATATTGAAATCAACCTGGTAGGGACAACGGAGATCCCCACTGGGTTCTTCACTATTTTTTCGTTCCATCTAGTAGCTTAGAATTTGGTAGAGACACTTATCATCCCCGTAGAGACATTTAGGGTGTTTTTACTTACAGAAAACCGTTTTTTATTTTCTCTTTTTTTCAGAAAATTATAGTATTTATTTTCTGTAAAAAATTTAAAAAATATATTCATTTATCAATAAATGAAAAACTGGAATGTTTATTTTTTGTATACACACACGTACATACACACATACATATATATATATATATATATGTGTGTGTGTGTGTGTGTGTGTGTGTGTGTGTGTGTGTGCATACATATACATATACATATACATATGTATGTATATGTGTATGTATGTACATACATATATATACATATCCATATGTATGCATGTACTACATATACATATACATATACATATACATACATAAGCTTATGTTTGTATCCACATATAAACACATATATATACATGTATATGTATGTATGTATGTTTGTACGTATGTATGTATGCATGTATGTGTCTGTATATATATGTGTGTATGTATTAAGATTATTTAAAAAATTTAAAAAATATATTTTATTAGTTTTTTAATCTTTTCTTTATTTTGAAAAACTGAAAAATTCATTTTCTATTTTTTATTTTAGAAAAATGATCAAAATAAACATAATCTATATTTTCTGTTTTCTATGAACTTTTTGGAAAATTGAAGATGTTTTCTGTCAGTGAATAGGCCCTTACCATCCCCGCATGATTGATTTAGCGGCAGATTTGACATTTTAAGAAGTTTCCTATAGTTCAAGTATTTTAGTGGCAGCAGAACTTCTTCTATTTTAGGTCTTACAAGTATTGATATAAAAGGGGGAATTGAGGACCATTTTGAGAGATTTTTTTAGGGTTTTATTTCTTTCTTTTAGGCACTGTAGATTAGGGTTTAATTTTCTTTTTGGGTTTAGATTTAAATTGAAGATTCAAGGAGGATTTAAAGGTTAAAGAAGAAGAAACTTCAAGTTTTATTTTCTCTTTATCAATGGTGTGTTCTGAATTTCATCTTTGTATTTTAATGATTATATTTTTGATGCTTGAGTAGGTTTTGATTCCTATATATAGACTATATTTAGTTTAGGTGTGTTGGGGAATAGATGAATTTTTAAATAGGTGTTCTGAGAGGATATACATTTTAGATCTAGGAATTTATGAACCCGAGCTTATGCTAGTTGTTAGGTTGTTCTTAATCATTGAGCTTATTAATCTAGAATGGTGTAATTCTATGTAAGAAACCTGTTTTAAGTTGGATTTTTTTAGATATGCATGTTAATATTGTTTTACTTGTTTCCAATTGCATTTATGATAATAGAATTTCCTAATCATTAATTTCAAGTTTGTTGATTTTCTTGATGATCCAGTTTTAATTTAGTTGTTAATTCTTAAATTTAATTTTCTGTTTGACTTAGAACTCCCTTCAATTCAAAATTTGGGGATTATTTCAGATTAATTCTGCTAATTGTAGATATTTTACTTTGCAATCCATTTCCTTGGGGTCAATATTCTTGAAGTTTTACATATATTCCCCTATATTATTTAATTGATCTAGTACACTTGCTAAACTACAATCATATGACATGTTTAGACTAAAGAGCAATTTCAACGAAATAGGAAGTTAATAAAAATGGTGATAGTATTAAAATTGCATTTTTAATCTGATATAACCTAGAATATGAGATCTTGCTTGTTTTGCATGTAAATTGGAAGTTTTGTAAATCAGTTAGTAATTAAACTAAAAAGAAATTTAATCTGATTTAGGATATTAGTTCTTAAATCTTAATTAGACATACGTTTTACTTTGCATTTTAATTAATTTTCATATTAGGAGAATATTTAAAATTAAAATATCCTATTTAGTAATTTTAATATAACTATTAGAATAGTTTTTAAGTTTAAAGTAATAACAAAAGACTTTCATAGAAGAAAGTAAATCAAGAAAAGAGCTACAAATTAACATCATTCTAACATGCACATGGATTTTCATAGTGACAATTTTATATTTATTTCTATTCTTACTACTAAAATCATTTTTAAAAATTTGATTAACAGCTAATAGCATTTTAATTGAACTTGTTTGATCTTGTCATCTCATCATCCTGGCCAAAACCTGGAATTGTTGTTAATTGAAGAGGCTGCAAATGAAGAATATTCAATTATAACAACTTCACAGAGAGCAACTCATCCATACGAGAATATCCACCATAAACTACATGAAATCATCAACTCAACTCTTCAAGGCTAAAACCTCTGTCCGCAGCATAATCCACAAAGCTGAGCAGTGGCAGCACTCTCTCACCGTATTTCTCAAACCCCTCCAATTCCTTTTTGGCCTTGGTTCTCAGCTCTTCTGCCACCTCCATTGCCTTCTCAATCCCATATAAACTGACATAACTTTTCCCTTGACTTTTCTTCTCCTGTTCATCTTCTTTATTCATCATTTTTGCTGCCAACACATCATCAATCACTCTATACAATACTCCAACAGCTCTCCCATAACTCCTCAATCTCTGTAACTCATAATCATCAGCACCACCCAACAATCCCCCGCACACTGCAGAGCACTGACCCATTTCCCCATATTTTTTCTCTTGAGCAAACTCTATAGAATTGGGGCCACCTTCAAGGTCAAGAAATTGCCCAGCAGCCATGCCAGTAGACCCCACAGCTCGAGCGATCTCAGCTATCACACGGAGAAGCTGCGTCTCTGGAACAAAATCAGAGGGTGTGTTGTAGACAATGTGGCGGAAGCCAAGGGGAAAGAGCGCATCACCAGCAAGGATTGCCATGTCAATCCCATATACCATGTGGTTTGAGGGTTGGCCTCGACGTGATGGGTCATCATCCATGCATGGAATGTCGTCATGAATCAATGAAGCCTCATGAACCTGTTAAAACCAGAGTTTAATGGATATATATTGATCACCGCAACTATGCAGTTATTTTATCATCGAAGTAAGATACACATAAAAAGACTACTGATGAAAAATTACACTATTTAATTTCATATCCTTTATGGCTTGTAAATGGAATGTTGTCATGAATCAATGAAGCTTCGAGAACCTGTTAAAACCAGAGTTTAATTGATATGATCAACGCAACTATTTTATGACAAGTACAATGCACATAAAAACACTACTGAGGAAAAATTACACTATTTAATTTCTTATCCTTTGCGGCTTTTAGAATAATGAAATTTGCTTCATTAATTTCAAAGCGGTGATGTAGTCTATTTCACTTGTAACATTGATGAAACAGGAATTAGATTCAACATTTGCTTTTTGCTCTTCTTTATGGGAGAGTTCCACCATTTAAATTTACTATAGAACGAAAGTCCACATTATGCCAGCAACATAAAAACCTTAATAAAGTCAAACGATCCCAGAAATGCAATCACAACATTGGTCTCAATGCTACAAATTTTTTGCAATCTATACCCAAATTATTATGACATCTTAAATCAATCTAGTAATTGATCTCTTTCAGAAGATAGAATGTGTGCAGGAAGTTCTCCTATAAACTTCCTTTTAGGGAAAAAAAATTTATATACCTTCTTAATAATTCTAAGCAGAATTAGCTAATTCCACAATTTAGTTGAAAACATAGACAGCACAAAAGTGTCAAAATTCCAAATTCTAATCAAACTTAAATTGAATTTCAAGACTTCACAACATGGAATTGAGAAGAGCGCTAACCATTTCAAGTGCACAAGCAGTAGGAAAGGCAGCTTCGCGATTACCGCCGAAGAGTTCACACGCGGCGATGCACATAACAGGCGGCGCTCGCTTGGCACTCCTAGAAAGCACAGAGTACCTCATTGCCTCGTAGATTTGCTCCGGAAACTGAATCGGAATGGATTCGTCTAGCTTCTTGTTGATCTCTGATCTTAGAGTGGTCCAGTAGGTTTTTAGATCGAAGTGGTTGGATTTTGATGGGCTTGAAACTGACAAAGAAGAAGAACAGCGAATTGCGGATGTAAATTTGGAGAGGTTAAGATTAGAACGATTTATTGAGACAGACAGAACAGGTGATGAAGAGATTGCTGAAGAGAAAACCATTTCTTCAATTTTGTGAGCTTGTGCAGACTAATTAAGCATGGAGGAGAAAGGGAAAATATGAAATTAAAAAGAAGGGAAGTTGGGCAGTTATGGATTAGCGTCCGTCACTAGATTAAAAAAAAAAAAGTGATGCAATTGGCAAGAGTGGATTTTATTTGATAAGGCGATGGGGTGACAGTGCGAAACCCTAGCGTGGCGGTCCAAAAGCCGTTGATTGTGCTTTTAGCTGCCACATTGCTTTTTCGTGTCTAAAAATTATATACTACATGTTTAATTTTTTTTAAAATTATTATATTTAAAAAAAATAATAAAAGTTTCGAGTCGGTTCGATCGAACCAATTGATCTATGATTCAATTAACAAGCCGAATCGATTATTAGACCGAATTTCAAAGTATTGTTAAAAATAATATGATTAGTCTACTCATACCTTTTTAGACACCTTTTACTAAAATTAGAAAGGTTGAAATGCAAAAAAAAAAAAATATATTTCAAAATTTTCAATATTTTTAAATGTTTATTAAAAAAAATAAGATCCATACAAAAATTATGCGACTTATTATCTATTTATATCTTAAAAAATTAAGATATGTATATTTTGATGTAGCGGTAAAATATACATTTTTATATTTTATCAGATAAAATAAAAATACTAAATTACCTACATTTTTGTCTCTTCTCATTCTCTATCTTCTCGGATTCTCTTTGTTGCTATTGGAATAATAGTCGCACCAATTCATCTACTGAACTTTGTTGCGCTACCTTGAGGTAATTATTATTCTTCTTTTTTTTTTTTTGAAAATTTATTATTTTTCAATTTTAATTTGTCTCTATTGAAATCAGGAATTGCTTTGTTACTTCTCTTTGTTGCTGTTGGAAGAATAGTCCACCAATTCATCTGAACTTTGCTTCTCTGCCTTGAGGTAATTCCTTTTTTTTTTTTTGAAGATTTATTATTCATGATGATTTGTTGGATTGTGATAAAATTGATGTTCCTTTTATGGAAGTACTTACATTATAGAACAACCAAATTGAAACCCAGAAAGCCAAAAAAAAAAAAATTGACAAGATAAAGCAATAAAATTGACTAATTAATTGACTAACCTATACTTTTAACAAGCATGCATAATACTGCAATTCTTGGAAAATCATATGCAATATATACACTTTCTTCATCATCTGTTTTTCTTTTTATTATTATTTTTTTCTAATGGCGCATTTTTTTAAGCTGAATTGGACCATATCAATCAACAGTCAACAAGAATTAAAACCTTATTGAGGCTCTTTGCACATGCCTTCATAACTAGACATTTTAAAAAGCTTGTAAATCATCCTTTTTAAGCCAACTTTCTTAATTATGTTATTGCGAATTTTCATCAATTACTTTTCATTTTAAATGATTTTTTTTTCTATTTTTAGTACTTGTCAACTCTCTTAGTACTTGCTCTGTTACTTGATTTGGGTTTTATCTTTTGTGGCTTATAGATGTACTGTTACTTTATAATCTAATATATCTCATCAACTTTTAATTTTTGTCACTAAAATTATTAATTTTGTGGAGGCATGTAGTCTATTACTCTATCATTTGAAAGTATGTCTTTTGTTATATGACATAAAAATAGGTGGATATGTTTAAAACTTTATGAGATTCAACCATGATAAACAAAATAAGAAAGGACAAAATGACAGTATGCATAAAACACTAATGCTTCTTTCCATTGCTTTCAAAGTCCATATAACCATTTAAGGGAGTCAATTCTATAGTTGTATATTGTTAATGGAGAGATGTTACAGATGGCTAGTTAGAGCTTAGATTGCTGCATTGTTTGTATAAGAAACAAGCATAAAATCTATCCACTTGTAATGAAATGAATACTGGACTTAGAGGGGATTAAGGAACCAACCTCAAAGCCACTTTAGTATAAACTTTCTATATCCCACGATCCCACTCTGTAAATAATATGTAATCCTCAATTCTTCAAACTAAATGGAGTCAGCTGCCTTCTTAATCTTGGTAACACATATAGGTTTTTAATTTCCAATGCAGAATGGTATAATCATAACTAGTTATGCTCAAAAAATTCAAGCTAGTATGCAAAAATCAATCAAATAAAACATAAACAAGAAGCATTAAGGTTAAAACCAAATGAACCTAACAACCAGGATAGAATCTTTACCAAAATCCCTCGAGCAGACCACAACATCCTCTTTCTAACCAATCCTCGTAGCTATCTGAATCTAATTTTTTTCTAACATCTTGGCTAATTCTTTGGTGTTGTGCTCTATTTTGCCGATTATCGCTTTCAATTTCCAACTGATTTGATTGGTTGAATGTCTATTCATGTAATATTTTTCATCATGATTTTTTATTTTTAAAGATAATTAGATTATTTTTTCATATTGCCTTTTGCCAATGAATTATTCTTCTTTGTACCAGGGCCACCTAAATTATGCGATTTAGAATTTTTTCAATTATTGTAATGTGGAGTTGATCCATATACTATTTTTTCCTCATATATTTATTGTAACACCCTTACTGAACAGTCTAACTGAAACAAGTGATAAGACGGAAAATTTTTTTCTCCACACAGTGACTTAACTATCCCAACGACTTCAGGCTTGTCCAAAAGAAAATACTTAAAAATGAAGCCGTTAAACTATAATTGTCCAAGTGACTGATTCCCAAATAAAAATCCGGCAATATAATGCCCTAAAACTTAACTAGTCCACCTAAAAAATCAGACAATTTCCTCAGCCCATCAGGGGCACAACAATACAAAAATAAATTCATCATACATCTCATACTTCCATTCTCTTATCAATCACAAGTTCTAAGATAAGTCATTATTACAAATTACATTCTTACTCCAAAACAGGAACAATTTACATTCAAAATCGCCTCGCTACACCTGTGAACCTTAAAAGATGAATTGCTTGCAACTAAATCCATTCTTCTGATGGTTGAGCCAAAGCAGCTGTCTAACCAAAAACAAGTCTATCCTGCAACCTACACGGATCACAAAACCCGTGCTAAGCTATAAAGCTTAGTGGGGAACAAAATAATCTAAAAATAATCTTTTAAACATGTAGTATCAATTATACAAATACAAAGTTGTTAATATTCTTAATAAATGCCTTCAATTACTTTAGTTTCAGTTCTTATATTCAACAATAAATCACAAGCATAAACGACAGAACATCTTGCTTACATGGACAATAAAACTTAATAACTCAGTAATCAATGCATCATTCATTATTACCACAAAAGACAGCCGGCATATTTCTTTCATACATTTACATCATTTAAAACATTGTATGCATTCAAAGTTCACTGTCATGTAATCATTACATAATCTTAACAAGGTGAACAATATAAGACTTAACATCATAGTGTGCCATATATATATACACTTGATCAATAACAGAGTGATGTACATACATATACATATATATATATATAGATACATAATGTTTATATAGAATGAAAGAATCACGTGCTCATCAATATTATAATTTGCAATTTATTATCCATTTGATGTACTTATACAAGAGGATAAATTCTTATGCATATTAGTTATGAACGATCATATTACTTATCTTTTATACTTTTTAACTTATTTTCATATTAGTGCCCCTAGAACAGTACCGACAGAAATACTCGGACTGGATATACGGGATGTGGACCCCACAGGGTCACAACAGAATGAGAAATGATACCAAAGGATCACTTCTCAACAGAACATATAACAGATACAGAAAACAGAGACAGATAATTACTATGGAGATCAATGATCCTACCATAGTAAAGCAAGTCGCCATGACTTGCACCGCGGTACAGAGATCCCTATGGCCAGCCAATTATATCCTGAGCTAGTTTTTACTGCCAGACTATTTTCTAAGGGCGCAAAAGATCACTTACTTTCAGCACATTTATCATCATTTCAATTCCTTTTCATTCCAGAAAATACAGTTATTCAGAATATACAATATTTTTGTACAGTTTGTGAACCATCAATCACTTATATCATGAATTATTTCACAATAATTCCACAATTTCTCAAATTACTTTTAAACTTTCTAATAGCCATATATTAACAATACTTATACTTGTCATAATAGCTTATGCATTGCTATACTGCTTTCATGAACATGAAATCATATATAATCACATCCATTATGAGTGTCTAAAACAGCACATAAACACATAGTCATTTTAGAAAGACGTACCTGCATGGTTCATCATAATTATCACCCATGCTTCACTGCACTTAATTTAAACCTCAAACATTTATACGCTAATACTATATTTGATACATGTATACAATGCGTCACTTTTAATAGAAATGTCTATATATGTATATATGTCAAAATATGTTCATGATTCAGAATTAAACCTCCGTTATCTAACATTTACTTTCCTTTACACATCTTTACATAATTCTAGTATTAATACATATTCATACCAATTCATATTAGTCAAGTGTCTCTTCTTGCATATAAGTTCAATATCAAAATTACTTATAGGACGTACACAAAGGCTTGGGCAAATTCATGTATTAAGCATGCTTGCGTACATATATATATATATATATAAGTAATGATCATGATATTTGTTCAAGTATAGGCCTTATACTATACTATAAACCAATTCCTATACAAATGTACTTATATTGTTCTTGTTTGTTTAAATACTGTAATATAATGCTCACCGGGTTACCATCACATCAATCAAATGTATTAATCTTCACATACCAGCATATGTAACTAAAAATGTTCTTATTAATCATACATACATCAATAAATAACTTACCATATATGAGTAGTAATATTAAACATCGTGCTTATATATATATATAAATTCTCTATTATCTATAAAGTCTTTGAAACTCTTATATGGTTATGACATTACAAACAAATCATAAGTTATTCAATACCCAATTCGTAAATAGATACTCTAAACTTCCCTATAAGCATAATAAATCAATGAGTATACATGCTGTATCATTCAATTGTCAAAACTCATATAAAGATCAAATAAAATCCTTACATAGTTAATATTAAGATTTAATCCCTTTCAATTAATTCTATAATACAACATCACTGTTGATTACTCTTAACTCACTATATTTCCACATCATATTATACTCACCAGTTCAATTAAACTTAGTTCCTGTATGCTATCAATTCATACACACAGAGACAAACATTTATATCAAGTCATATTCAGTATTATCTATATGCCTTAAATCAAACTGTCATATAATAAACATTTCCTCAAAATATTGTTATTTGGCATACACTCTCCAAACATACATCTATCCATGTAATAAACCTAAATTATGCATCATGCATTTAAGAGAATTTCTTGAGCAAGTTTAGTTCCCATACTATCATTAAATAATTGCAACTTCAATCTTAATAACCAATACAATTTATTATTCTTTAATTATCTTATAAACACTTTATGACAAATACATTTCAAATACTAACATGCATTCTCCATCTTAAGTTTTACTTGAAAATCCTACTAAATTCACATCTTAAGTTCACTATCAAATATTGATTTCAGGAGCTGTCAATAACTCTCACATACCATTAATATGTATTAATAATCCTCCTGACCATATAACGTGCAATCAACCCAAATTAATTTCACCATTTATCCTCAATTAAACTTAATTCCCACTAACAACTCATACCTACACTTAGGATCAATATAGCATTTACAGTCATAAAACTTTCTTGCATTCCCAGGCTAATAATTATATTACAACATATAATTCAGGCAGTCACAATTTAGTGCTGGTTACTTAGTCCTTTATATAATCTTAGTAATGCAAAACTTATTTTGTTTTTCTTATCATAATCTCATACAAATTAACCAAAGCTTGCAATAATACTGTACATAAAATCAAATTCTTAGTATTATTTTTATATCAATCAAACGCATATAAAATCAAAGGAATTCCCGAACCTGTTAGTCAAATTTGCTACGATCTGCCTGTCATCATGCTTGCCGGACCGGTCACCGGAGCTTCGCCGGAGCCTCGTCGGAGATGCACTGGCAGTGTCGAAATGGAGTCCACGCCACCCCAAACCTGCCGGTGGTGGTCACGCGCCAAGAGGGGACCTGGTTTGACGGGAATTCGTGTTAGAACCGCTGGCAGCTCCCTCCTCCGATCTCCACGCTACCGGCAAGAGAGGATGATCGGTGGGTGAGGGGAGGGACGCTGGATCACCAGGAGTCCGCCGGTGGTGTCCTTGCCGTCTTTGGCGGTTAGGGATGGCCGAAAATTCGAAAAAAGCCGACTGTCGGTTGGAGGAGACCCAAAATCAGCACTTCCCGTGTGGGAGCCGATCAGACGACGGAGGAAACGTGACGATCTGGTCGGGAGCTACGGCGGAGGAGACAACTCGGCTTCCCTCACCGGCGTAGGTGGAGCGTCCCCTTCTCAGATCCCCCGCCCCTTTCCCGATCCTTTTTCCCCCTCCTTTCTCTTTCGTTTTCTATTTCTCTTCTTCTTCTTTTTTTTTTTAATAAGAATAATAATAAGAATAATAATACCCCAATAATAATAATAAAACTCATAATATTACTAATAATACCCCTTATTTTTTCTTTCTTTTTATTTACACACATATTAAGTCACAATTATTAAATTAAAACTCAAAATAATCCTTACAAATTGGTACTATTACCCAATAAAATCAATCAAAATATTTGGGGCGTTACAATTCTCCCCCACTTAATAAAATTTCGTCCTCGAAATTTATCTGAATAACAAAACTGTAGTTACTGCTACTCATTTGTCCTCAACGTCTTGTTATATTCCGAACACTATGATAGACCATATATTTATTCTTTAATTGATTACTCCATCAAGCCAAAATATATAAGCAGTCGTTCATCAAATAACAGATCTTCTATTTCCTGATAACTGATCTTCGTCGTTCAATTCTGATATTTGACTTCTGTACATAGACTTCTTATTCAATATAACTGACGAAATCTATGCTGGGTTTTAGCTATAACCTCTTACTAGTATAACAAAACTGCCACTAATAAAGCCACATACAAAGCATGTAATGCATGACTATGAAATACCAAATGCAATAACAAATGCATATGTAGACTACGAAGCATGTGGCCACATGACTGAACTGTATGCATGTATGGACTGAAACACAAATGTGCATATGGATGACTGATGCATAATACTAATGGCAGTATGTACTAGCTAGGTTAACAGAATCACCCATAAGCCTTATCTCATAACGACCGAGATAACTAAAAGTTTAACTCTGGTCCTCAATTACCAACTTACTTATGTATACTCAAATTGTCTGAGGAAACTAATAACAACTTGCCCCCTTTCAAATTTATCCATTCCTTATGGCATGTCTATAAGTTACTTGTATTAATGCCTTCGCTTACATACTCACGCCGACCTTAAGATCAGCTAAACCTCATCAAAACACATAACATTCTTTCGTAAGCATATTTCTTAATGTTCGATCAAAATCTATAGTCCTCTTAACAATACCACTGTAAGTAAATGCTTTACTTATATTCTTAATACTTCTCATCTTATTTGACATTTCCAGACTACTTACAATCATTTTCTAACTTCAAAGTCACTCATCACCAACAACTATCAATCAAGAGATGAGAAACATATAAGAAACTCTGTCAAAATATTTCCCTCAATTATACATGCACATATTACACTTGGTTTCTTCCATTACCACTATATCACTATACTGTGATCATTTCCTCTTTTATACAACAATATAATCTATATTGTCTCCTCCAAATATAGACATATACCCCATCTTCATTCACTATCACCCAAACAATACTCTTATGTCTATTCTTCCCAACTTACTTCCCTAATATTTTTTTAAATCATTCCATTGCGGCCTAAAGAAAAATTCCAAATGATCAACATTAGGCCAATGAGCCATAACTTTCAAACACCTATTCTTAAAACTCTTATTCACCAGAACCGACTAAACCAAGCTGCTCTGATACCACTAAATGTAACACCCTTACTGAACAGTCTAACTGAAACAAGTGATAAGACGGAAAATTTTTTTCTCCACACAGTGACTTAACTATCCCAACGACTTCAGGCTTGTCCAAAAGAAAATACTTGAAAATAAAGCCGCTAAACTATAATTGTCCAAGTGACTGATTCCCAAATAAAAATCCGGCAATATAATGCCCTAAAACTTAACTAGTCCACCTGAAAAATCAGACAATTTCCTCAGCCCATCAGGGGCACAACAATACAAAAATAAATTCATCATACATCTCATACTTCCATTCTCTTATCAATCACAAGTTCTAAGATAAGTCATTATTACAAATTACATTCTTACTCCAAAACAGGAACAATTTACATTCAAAATCGCCTCGCTACACCTGTGAACCTTAAAAGATGAATTGCTTGCAACTAAATCCATTCTTCTGATGGTTGAGCCAAAGCAGCTGTCTAACAAAAAACAAGTCTATCCTGCAACCTACACGGATCACAAAACCCGTGCTAAGCTATAAAGCTTAGTGGGGAACAAAATAATCTAAAAATAATCTTTTAAACATGTAGTATCAATTATACAAATACAAAGTTGTTAATATTCTTAATAAATGCCTTCAATTACTTTAGTTTCAGTTCTTATATTCAACAATAAATCACAAGCATAAACGACAGAACATCTTGCTTACATGGACAACAAAACTTAATAACTCAGTAATCAATGCATCATTCATTATTACCACAAAAGACAGCCGGCATATTTCTTTCATACATTTACATCATTTAAAATATTGTATGCATTCAAAGTTCACTGTCATGTAATCATTACATAATCTTAATAAGGTGAACAATATAAGACTTAACATCATAGTGTGCCATATATATATACACTTGATCAATAACAGAGTGATGTACATACATATACATATATATATATATAGATACATAATGTTTATATAGAATGAAAGAACACGTGCTCATCAATATTATAATTTGCAATTTATTATCCATTTGATGTACTTATACAAGAGGATAAATTCTTATGCATATTAGTTATGAACGATCATATTACTTATCTTTTATACTTTTTAACTTATTTTCATATTAGTGCCCCTAGAACAGTACTGACAGAAATACTCGGACTGGATATACGGGATGTAGACCCCACAGGGTCACAACAGAATGAGAAATAATACCAAAGGATCACTTCTCAACAGAACATATAACAGATACAGAAAACAGAGACAGATAATTACTATGGAGATCAATGATCCTACCATAGTAAAGCAAGTCGCCATGACTTGCACCGCGGTACAGAGATCCCTATGGCCAGCCAATTATATCCTGAGCTAGTTTTTACTGCCAGACTATTTTCTAAGGGCGCAAAAGATCACTTACTTTCAGCACATTTATCATCATTTCAATTCCTTTTCATTCCAGAAAATACAGTTATTCAGAATATACAATATTTTTGTACAGTTTGTGAACCATCAATCACTTATATCATGAATTATTTTACAATAATTCCACAATTTCTCAAATTACTTTTAAACTTTCTAATAGCCATATATTAACAATACTTATACTTGTCATAATAGCTTATGCATTGCTATACTGCTTTCATGAACATGAAATCATATATAATCACATCCATTATGAGTGTCTAAAACAGCACATAAACACATAGTCATTTTAGAAAGACGTACCTGCATGGTTCATCATAATTATCACCCATGCTTCACTGCACTTAATTTAAACCTCAAACATTTATACGCTAATACTATATTTGATACATGTATACAATGCGTCACTTTTAATAGAAATGTCTGTATATGTATCTATGTCAAAATATGTTCATGATTCAGAATTAAACCTCCGTTATCTAACATTTACTTTCCTTTACACATCTTTACATAATTCTAGTATTAATACATATTCATACCAATTCATGTTAGTCAAGTGTCTCTTCTTGCATATAAGTTCAATATCAAAATTACTTATAGGACGTACACAAAGGCTTGGGCAAATTCATGTATTAAGCATGCTTGCGTACATATATATATATATATATATATATATATATATATATATATATATATATATATATATATATATATATATATATATATATATATATATATATATATATATATATATAAGTAATGATCATGATATTTGTTCAAGTATAGGCCTTATACTATACTATAAACCAATTCCTATACAAATGTACTTATATTGTTCTTGTTTGTTTAAATACTGTAATATAATGCTCACCGGGTTACCATCACATCAATCAAATGTATTAATCTTCACATACCAGCATATGTAACTAAAATTGTTCTTATTAATCATACATACATCAATAAATAACTTACCATATATGAGTAGTAATATTAAACATCGTGCTTATATATATATATAAATTCTCTATTATCTATAAAGTCTTTGAAACTCTTATATGGTTATGACATTACAAACAAATCATAAGTTATTCAATACCCAATTTGTAAATAGATACTCTAAACTTCCCTATAAGCATAATAAATCAATGAGTATACATGTTGTATCATTCAATTGTCAAAACTCATATAAAGATCAAATAAAATCCTTACATAGTTAATATTAAGATTTAATCCCTTTCAATTAATTCTATAATACAACATCACTGTTGATTACTCTTAACTCACTATATTTCCACATCATATTATACTCACCAGTTCAATTAAACTTAGTTCCTGTATGCTATCAATTCATACACACAGAGACAAACATTTATATCAAGTCATATTCAGTATTATCTATATGCCTTAAATCAAACTGTCATATAATAAACATTTCCTCAAAATATTATTATTTGGCATACACTCTCCAAACATACATCTATCCATGTAATAAACCTAAATTATGCATCATGCATTTAAGAGAATTTCTTGAGCAAGTTTAGTTTCCATACTATCATTAAATAATTGCAACTTCAATCTTAATAACCAATACAATTTATTATTCTTTAATTATCTTATAAACACTTTATGACAAATACATTTCAAATACTAACATGCATTCTCCATCTTAAGTTTTACTTGAAAATCCTACTAAATTCACATCTTAAGTTCACTATCAAATATTGATTTCAGGAGCTGTCAATAACTCTCACATACCATTAATATGTATTAATAATCCTCCTGACCATATAACGTGCAATCAACCCAAATTAATTTCACCATTTATCTTCAATTAAACTTAATTCCCACTAACAACTCATACCTACACTTAGGATCAATATAGCATTTACAGTCATAAAACTTTCTTGCATTCCCAGGCTAATAATTATATTACAACATATAATTCAGGCAGTCACAATTTAGTGCTGGTTACTTAGTCCTTTATATAATCTTAGTAATGCAAAACTTATTTTGTTTTTCTTATCATAATCTCATACAAATTAACCAAAGCTTGCAGTAATACTGTACATAAAATCAAATTCTTAGTATTATTTTTATATCAATCAAACGCATATAAAATCAAAGGAATTCCCGAACCTGTTAGTCAAATTTGCTACGATCTGCCTGTCATCATGCTTGCCGGACCGGTCACCGGAGCTTCGCCGAAGCCTCGCCGGAGATGCACTGGCAGTGTCGAAATGGAGTCCACGCCACCCCAAACCTGCCGGTGGTGGTCACGCGCCAAGAGGGGACCTGGTTTGACGGGAATCCGTGTTAGAATCGCTGGCAGCTCCCTCCTCCGATCTCCACGCTACCGGCAAGAGAGAATGATCGGTGGGTGAGGGGAGGGACACTGGATCACCAGGAGTCCGCCGGTGGTGTCCTTGCCGTCTTTGGCGGTTAGGGATGGCCGAAAATTCGAAAAAAACCGACTGTCGGTTGGAGGAGACCCAAAATCAGCACTTCCCGTGTGGGAGCCGATCAGACGACGGAGGAAACGTGATGATCTGGTCGGGAGCTACGGTGGAGGAGATGACTCGGCTTCCCTCACCGGCGTAGGTGGAGCGTCCCCTTCTCAGATCCCCCGCCCCTTTCCCGATCCTTTTTCCCCCTCCTTTCTCTTTCGTTTTCTATTTCTCTTCTTCTTCTTTTTTTTTTTTATAAGAATAATAATAAGAATAATAATACCCCAATAATAATAATAAAACTCATAATATTACTAATAATACCCCCTATTTTTTCTTTCTTTTTATTTACACACATATTAAGTCACAATTATTAAATTAAAACCCAAAATAATCCTTACAAATTGGTACTATTACCCAATAAAATCAATCAAAATATTTGGGGCATTACATTTATAGTTGTAATGGATAATTTAAACATTGACGAGATTGACATTGTATGGGATGAAGATTCATGGGACAAAAAAAGATGACTCTGAGGGATTGTTATGGTTGATAATTGTACTTTGTTGAATGTGTAGAGCTCAAGTTAGTATCGTTACAACTGTTACGACCATTTCTGAATTGAGCTTAGTTGGCTTTTCATCTTTTAAGGTAGGAAATCCTAGTAAAGACCTAATTAATATAAGAATGAGGTCACAAATGGAGCAACTTAACAAATTGATCTATAATGATAGAAGTTCAATATGTACTACAAGAATGGACAAGAGAACTTTTATCATATTATGTAATTTATTAAGGGAGGTTGGCTTGAAAGAAACTCACTATGTCACAATAGAAGAGATGGTAGTTGTTTTTCTCAATATATGTGCACACTATATGAAAAATAGATATCAAAGTAACAACTGGACTAGATTAGGACAAACCATCAGTAAGATTTTTCATAGAGTTTTATCTGCCATTTTAAAACTATACGCCATTATGATTATGGATCCTGAACTAGTAACAACAAATTGTGAGGAAATGCCTTGGAAATTTTTTGAGGTAATTACTTTTCATAATTGTAAATTAGCTTAGAAATTAAAATATCGATAACCTATTAAAACCTAAATATTTTCATTTTTATAGGGTTGTTTAGGTGCATTAGATGGCACCCATATCAAATTAATTGTTTTTGAAGATCAAAAGAATCGTTACAGAAATAGAAAATGAGAGATTTCTACTAATGTGCTTGGATTAGTTAACAGATTTGGAAAATTTGCATATATTTACCTGGGTTGGGAAGGCTCAGCGGGTGATAGTAGGGTTTTGAGAGATGTTACAACAAATTCTAATGGTTTCAAAGTTTCAACTGGTAAATTACTAAAATTTTTCTTAAAATTTAGTAAGTTGTTAGATATTTATAGCTCATTAACCAACTTAATAACTAATTTTCTAATATTTTTAGGAAAATACTATCTAGTTAATTCTGGCTACACAAATGCATATGGTTTTCTATCTCCTTTTAGAGGCCATAGATATCACTTAGGAACTTTTGAAAGTGGACATCTCCTCCTTCAAATCACGAAGAGTAATATAATTGGAGACACTCTCAAGCTCATAGTGTAGTTGAGAAAGCTTTTGGGAGTATGAAGAATCGTTGGAAGATATTAGGCTATGGATCTTACTACTCTGCAAATACAGTGAACAAAATTATTATTGCTTGTTGTATCTTGCAAAATTTCATTTATAAGGAAATGGAAACATTTAATGATGAGAATGAAGATAATGAACAAAATGATGAGAGTGTTGACATTGTTGATAGTGCAAATGTTGTTGAACCTATAGTAGAGTGGACAACATGGAGACTATATAAAGCCTACCAAATGTGGAATGAATGGACCATTGGGCATAGTTAAATTTAGTTTTGATATTTTATTTTGTGTAACTTTTTTAGCTTGCAAAATTTATTTTTTTAGTTAATTTACATATAAATCATGCAATATTTATTTGTTATTTCCAGAATTCTATTTTCTTTTTTAATATTTGAATTTTGTCTATAAAGCAGAGATGGATAGCACTAAATGTAGGGAAAAATCTAGATCTTCATCCAATATTGGTGATATAAAAGAAAGCATTGGGACTAGAAGGTTAGGCCAAGATCTAAGATTCAAATAAGATAATCAATTTTGAGGTGGTTATTTAGTTGCATTATAGACTAGAATGAAAACCATTTTATCTGACATAGATTTGAAAGTTGTGCCTCATATTACATAAAAAATAGATACATGAAAAAGGTTTTGCAATTACCTTTAAACTTTGGTAAATAATATTGGTTTTGGATGGAATGACACACTAAAGATGGTTGAGTGTGATAACGAGGAGGTGTGGATGGAGTTTGAGAAGGTACTAAATTTTCATAGTTATATATTTGAGTAGCAAAAATATCACATTATTTTACTAAATTAAATAATTTCATATTTTCAAAAAGATAAATATGTGAAGTATACGAGAGGTAAACCTATGCCATATTATAATGACTGGTTAAAAATTTGGGGAAAGGATAAAGCTACAGGGGAGTATACCTAAACACCTAATGAAATACTCTAAGACTTGAACAACGAGAAGCAATAGCAACAACAACAACCATTAGAGGAGCATGATCATAATAATTTATGGGAACAAAGATATAAAACTGCATCAACTGAGAATACCCCTACTTTCACCACCAGTAAAAAAAGAAAGGCAAGAGAAAAATCTCAAAATGATCTTTCAATGGTTAGTAATTCTATTTTCCAACTATCAGAGATAATGGATAAAAGATTGGGTGTAATTGGTGACAAAATAGGAAAGAGATTGCAATAAAGGGAAGAATTAGGTTAATTTTTGGATGCTATGCCATTTGAAAACATAAATGAAAGGTTTATGGTTGCAGGTGAAATTGGATAAAAAGCCAGAGTTACTTGACCATTTCTTCATTCTAGCTCCTGCTACAAGGATTGAAATGATTAATTATGTTCTTAGTTATTTATGATATAATATTATTTCAGCTTGTTATTATTAAGGTCTAAAGTTTTTTCTAGTATTATTTAATTTTAATTAACTTGGATTTGGATGCTAACAAACAATTTAGAATGATTTTGGAAATAAGGTTATTTAAGTAAAATTTTTATTTCAGTGTAATCTCAAATATTTTAACAAACAGATTGAAATAAAAAAATATACTTTTAAGTTCATTCCAAGAAATTTAACAAACTGAAAAAAATATTTCTGAATGCTTTTCAATCTTATCTAGACCATTTCATATCTTGGTCTGAAAAGCATTACAACTCTTTATCTGCATCGATTTAATAAACGCTACCTTAGTAGGATAGATTTCATTTAGGTTCCACTTCTACTAATTGTGAATAATAATAATAATAATAATAATAATAATAATAATAATAATAATAATAATAATAATAATAATAATAATAATAATCATCATCATCATCATCATCTTTTCTACAGTAACTCGCTAAATAAATAACAAATAAAAAAATTTTTATGAACCCTATGAATTTCGTTTTTATATGAGAACTCTCAAATATCATTCTAAAATTTCCATAAATTTTAAAATATAGTCAAATATCATTCTAAAATTTTCATTTTGGAATCTGGTAATTTGTAACTATGATTTGATAATCAATCCAAATTCGCTTAAAAAATGATCCACGTCTTGTTAGTCCCGATGACACACAAGTGGGGGATGAATTGGGTGTCATTAATTTTTTCAAACAATTTCTATATGAACAAAAACAAAGTGATTTCTGATGAAACAAAATAGTTTAATATGCTAGTGTGTATATACAGAATGTAATGAATAACAGAAAATGATTTTTTAAAAACTTTTTTAAAATAAAGTTACTTTACAGAACTTAAGTTAAATAACAAAAATAGTTTTTCAATAGAATTCTTTTAAATGGGAATTTAACTTGATAAACCAGAACTATTAAAACTATTTTAGAAATCGAATATAGAAGAGGAGAGATGCAAAAACAGATCAATACCAAAATTTATCGTGACTCACCCTTACTGCCTACATCCACTCCCTGAGACACAGTATTAAGATTTTCTCATAAATAATAGCTATTAGAATTTAAGTTAAATAATAAATAAAAAATTATGCAATTGTCAAGAGAGGATTTGATTTGATAAGGCAATGGAGATGACAGTGTGAAACTCTAACGTGACGGTCCAAAAACCCTTCATTGTGCATTTAGCTGCAACATTTAATGATTGAATTTTGCAAGTCTATTTTCTTTTTGTGTATAAAAGCAATATGATTGGTCTACTCATACTCCTCTTAGTATGATACATTTCATTTGCGTTCCACTTCTACTAATTGTAAATTGGAAAATAATAATAATAATAATAATAATAATAATCGTGATCATCGTTATCGTAGTCATCGTTGTCGTCATCTTTTTTACAAGTAACATGCTCAATCAATGGCAAATAAAAAATTTTTTATGAACCCTGTGAATTTATTTTTTACATGATAACTCTTGAATATCATTCTAAAACTTTCATAAATTTTAAGATATAGTCAAATATCATTTTAAAATTTTCATTTTTGAATATGATAATTTTTAACTTTGATTCGATAATCAATCCAAAATCGCTTGAAAAAATGATCCAAATCTTGTTGGTCCCGATAACACATAAGAGGGGGTGAATTTGGTGTCACTACACTTTTCAGAACAAGTTTTGTATGAATAGAAGTGAGATGATTTTCAAAAACTTTTTCAAAATAAAGTTACCATGCAGAACTTAAGTTAAATAAAAAGAAATAGTTTTTCAACAGAAATCTTTTAAATCATAATTTAACTTGATAAATTGGAACTGTTAAAACTATTTTAATAACATAATAGAGTAGATGAAGGATGTAAAAATAGATCAACACCACGATATACAGTGGTTCGGCGTTGCTGCCTATTCCCAATAAACCATCTTGAGATTTTTTCTCCAATAATAGTTGTTAGAGCTTAAGTTAAATAATAAATAAAAAAATGATGCAATTGTGAAGAGAGAATTTGATTTGATAGGGCGATGGGGGCGACCATGTGAAACTCAGCGAGGTGGTCCAAAAACCCTTCATTGTGCTTTTAGCTACCACATTGAATAACTGAATTTTGTAGGTCTATATTTCGTTTTGTGTATAAAAGCAATATGATTGGTCTACTCATACTCCTTTTAGTAGGATAAATTTCATTTGGGTTCAACTTCTACTAATTGCAAATTAGAAAATAATAATGATGATGATGATGATGATGATGATGCATTAAACATACAATAATAATGCATTAAACATACACCACAAAAAAAAATCCATTTTACTGATGTAAGTAACTTTTTACAAATGGAAAATGACTTTACCGATGGTTTGTTATTATTTTACTGGCGAAATGCATCCATCGGTAAAATGCTCGTAGGTAGCAATTTATTGATAGAAAATTCCGTTGATAAGAATTACTAATGGATTTTACCGATGGAAATATAAAAAAATTATATCGGTAGGTTTGTTAAAAAATACGTCAGATGTGTTGTTGTGTTGACTTTTTACTGATGGAAATTTTCATCGGTAATCCATCGGTAAATTTAATTAATAAAAAAATTAAATTATTTTAGAAGAGAATTCATCAAAATAACACCGACAAAATTTCCTTCAGTAATTTATCGGTAATTTAAATTGTTCATTTTACAAAACTTTTTATCGAAAAATATATATTTCCTATTTACAAAAGTAAAAATAAATATGATAAAAGCAATATAAAAAGTCTAAAATTTAACTTGAATATAAATATTAATTAATAATTTTAATATCCAACAAAATCAATATATACAAAATGTTATCTAAAATTTTATTTGTACAAATATTGTGTAAATCACAATACCGAAAACAAAAGATATATCTATATGCAAAATATAGAAATTAACACTAAATGCTTTTAGAACTTCCTGAAAGATAATGAAAACTTTAAATTACATAACCTATCCCATTGCTGGACCGATCGTATTTGTAATGCCAGCACTCTAGTATGTCCACCAGGGAACACCACCACCACTGCTTCTTGACCAATCGTATTTGTAATGCTAGCACTCCAGTATGTTCACCAGGGAGCACCACCACCACTGCTTCTAGACCAAATCTTTATCACTGTAGAATAATTTAATAGATGCTCAATTCTATACATCTTATGTTCATCATAAGAAATATCAAAAGATAAAAAGAATTTCATACAGAGTTTCTTGAAGAATGCCTTGGTAAACATAAGCATACCTAAACGCTTTAGGAAGAACTTTCTCTATATGACCTGAAAGCAATATCCTCTGCACATTAAATATTTCAGACTCAAAAAATTCTATAACCAAATAATAATTTTTAATTCAATAAAAGGTAGATAATTTCATTATGTTAGAACTTTTTTATAGGTAATATTCAAATGCTCATATTGTTGCTTAAATGAGGATAGCTTTATCCAACATTTTTGCAAATATGACATGAAAAAATTAGATATAGGTATAAAACTTGTTACTTCATCATATAATATGAAAAAAATGTCAATTTGAAACATTAAACTTTCTACAAGAAGCATTGAATGAGATATAAGCCATACTCCTTATATATGCCTAAAAGAGTAGGAGTTGCAATGGATTGATATTGCATAAAAGAATAAACAAATTAAAAGTTGATGGCAAAATTGATTTTAATTAGCCTTAAAACCTTCAAGCTAACAGTTCAATAGTTTGAGCACCTATCTAATAACTAAATTAATTAGATAGTCCAACTGATAGCTATTTCAGATTTTTAGAACTCTCACTAATGTTATTAGGTATAAGGAATTAAAAAAAACACACAAATTATGGAACATCTTGATGTATAATTCATATATTCTGAAATAAGTTTGTACACCTCACAAAAAAAATGCACTTCTTTTATTAGTGTTGTTCTTGTTTAACGTTAGAAAATTTTAAAAATAAAGATACCTTTCTTTGTAGAACTGCAGGTTTCTGATGGCATTATTGGACATGGTTTTAGGACCCTATGATTGTCTTTGCCGAAATATCTTACCATGCATGACTGAAAATTGAGATGTTATACTAATTAGCCATAGCATCAATTAAAGCACAACCGAGCATCCAAAATGATGATATCAGTCTTAGTAGTTCTCTCATTCATTTGAAAAATGGGTATCAATTTATATAAATATCAGAACTATAGAAAGATTGCAACAAATTGACTATGTTATAATTTTGATTAAAACCTTTTAAAAGTGAAACAACATGTAGAGTCCGAAGTTACATGTGAAATGAATGAGCATCACCAGCACTTGCGTCTAGAACTTGAACAAGACATGAAAGCGCCAGACAAAAACTGATCCAATGCCGATCGATTATCTAAATTAGAAATTCTAAGAAAGTTAAACTCTAAACCAATTCCAAAAAAATGTCACAAGAGATATCTAAAGAATAGCAGCTGAACAAGTATAATTATTTGCATTGACATTATGGCCAATGATAATAATGCAATCTCTTGTCCATTATGGCCAATGATGCATCAATCCTAATCTGTTAGGCATAATTATTCTAATGACCAAATAGACTGTTAAACATAGAAATATGCAAATTTGTATAACCTCCCGGGCTATAACTTAACTTTCATAGGCCTACATAGAACTCAAATCTACAAAATTCTATGTTTTTGAATGGTAAAGCTAAAGTTAATGCCTGGTCATGAATAAACATAAACAAGACTAGCTCATAATTTATCACTTGTATTCCTGACATTGAAATATTAACCAAAACTGAAGAAATTAATTGCATATTCCTTCACTAGATTCACCTCAAGTACAAGATTCTCTGAACTTAAATCAAAAAGTGTCTATCCTCGTCATGCACCAGGATCATTTTCACTAATTCAAAAGTTATGCATAAAAATTAGAAATCAAGTGCATTAATAAATCACCAATTCCATTAAAAATCATTCTCCAAAGCAATATATGAAAGAAGTTTACAAATAAATACTCTCTTATAAGAGAAAGTGAATTGGTTAGTGATTAATTCAACTTGAATAAACCCAAAATGAACATGTACCAAAGCTCTCGCACACAATAACTCAATCGTTGGATGTATAAACAAAAATGATAACATTAAACATAATTAGACCCTCTCATATCCAATTTTCAAAACTTAAGTTATCGTTACATTTCATGACAAATTCAAAAGTAGAATTAATGAAATTGACAGACAATTTTTTTGCAAAGGGATTAGAGAAAAAACATTACGGAAGATCATCTACAAAAATGATACTTTTAAGGCTTCATTTCAACAAAAAAATTGCACTTCATCCATTACAAACTTGCAAGCCAAATAGTCAATTAACACTTCCTTATATGACCTACATTTGATGAGTCACCAATGCCATCTTCTTCACTTTAAGCACCCACTCATCTACTCAACTGCACCTAATCCAAAAAATAAAAAAAAAAATTATGAGGTTCTATTAGAAAGAAGCACATAAGAACATGTGATTTTGACCGAAAAGTTAGATAATTGTACAATTAAGTTTACAAGGCAAAAAGTATTTCTTCTTTTTCGTTGTCAATACGGAAACTTTAAATTTCAAGCTCATCTAAGAATGTCTAAGTTAACTTACAATAAGGGCAAATTGCAAATCCTGCCTTGGTATCGGCTGAATTAAACCAAATTTCTCATTTTATCAAAAAAAAAAAACACCATTTTAATCTATTTAGCCAATTTTCTCATTCAAGGTAGTGCCTAAAGATTCTAGTTTCTCACCCATTACCCTTCCTAAATTTGTTTATGCAGAACAATGAGAAAACCTAATTGGAAATACCCAGAGAGAAAAAACCATAACAAAGAGCAAGCCACAAGTAAAAGAGCAAAAAAACATTAAAGCTTTAATTCAACAATAGGAGCAAATGCAATAAATAATGAGAAGAAAGAAAAAAATTGCAAGTAACCTGTCTAGTTGAATTCATGAGCTATCCAAAGCTTAATTCTGTAAATAATAGTTGATAATGCCACCAAACGAGAAAAAAAAAAACTTTATGTTGCTATTATCTTGAAATTGAACTGATAAATAGAAACAAAGAGAACGAAAGAAACTATTAATTCGACGAATTCAACTATTTGGGGTTTTTAAAAGAAAACTATTTTACGTTTTTAACAGTAGATGGCAATTTCGCTACAAAGGAATTCCAGGCCAAGGTAAAGGAATGAACAATCTCTTTGGGGTCTCTCTTTGTCGTTAAAATATTAGATTGGGGAATATTCAAAGTAGGAAGAGAGAGAGATGTTGATGAAGAAAAACTCCTATATTTTGTAGTGAAGCATTTACCATATGAACAATAATATTTTTTATAAGCTGAAATATTTTATTAATAAACTTACACTACAAAATAACAGGCAATTAGCGACGGCATATTCCGTCGCTAATTGATAAATTTTCGTCGCTAAGTTAATATAGCGACTAAACGACGGATCGTCGCTATTTGGCCGTCGCTGGCATTTTTAGCGACTAAAATAAAAAACAGTCGCTATAATAGCGACGAAAATTCCGTCGCTGCTGAAATATATCTCGTCGCTAATTAACCCCTAAAATCAGTCGCCATTTAATAAGAAAATATTAGCGACCAAATAAATCGTCGCTATTTCTAGTCGGTAAAAAGCTGATACTTTTTGCGACAGTTTGGCGTATTTTTTCTGTCACTAATATTTGTTCCCATTTACTGAATTAGCATATTTTTAGCGACTGCAATGTTGCTAAGTTCGTCGCCAAATGTTAAATTTTATTTTTTTTACCTATTTATGAATTTATTTGTAACCATGGATTGATGTTTTATAGATAGCAACTCAAAAGTATATTGCTCCCCGTATACCATTAAACAACACAACACAACAGAAAAAAAACAGACTTTAGATTAAAAATTAAAGTCTACTCCATAAAAGGGCAGGCCAATTAGACTCTATTTTATACAAATACTTGGCTAAAATAAACTTTAGATATTCTAATACAAATACTTATTTATTCTAATATAAATGTCGTTGGGGATCAAGTATTTCATCAGCAGTCTTCTCACCTTTAACCCAATGTTTTGCCAACAGCTACTTTCTTTCTATGTTTGCCAACTGCTTCTTTCTTTCATTGGCCAATTGGGCTCTCTCTCTTCTCTTCCTCTCTAGCTGTTACAAGTAATAATAGCCAGAGTACATATCCATCATATGATTTCTCATTGACAAAAGAAAAAGTTCAAATGCAATTTCACCTATTAGGCTAGCTTCTGGCAGAAACAGAGAGTTACTCTAGTTAATCATATTACACATCAATATACAACAAACAGCAGCATGAATTCATGTGTCATAAAAAATGTCAAATAAAAATCAAACAAAATTAAAATTATTATCTATACAGCCCTATCAAACTCAAATCATCAAACATTCAATGACAACTAAAGAAATAAAGATAAGCAAACTATAAACAAAAGTAAGAAGCTAATTTCAGATGTAAGGGTTTATAACAGTATAGTTAATATATACAACGAGAGATTATACAGGAAGCAGTCTAGTCATTGATTAATGAAGAAATAAAATTATATGCTAAAATAATTTTACAGTTGAACAAATTTCAATTGCTCTTTTATCTCTCAATTAGCAAAAGTAATGATGTATAACATATCCATCATTTATCACTTGCTCTTTTACCTCTCCATTAGCAGAAGTAAATTACAAACAAACACATATATATAAGTTATTCACAAACCTGATCTAAGTAAGAAAAATAACTCTATTATACCAAATCCACCAAATCACTTTATCAACCCTTTTGGATTTTCAAATTATAATTATATTTCTTATCTCAGGAGAATTCATAGAAATGTTGAATGCATGAAAAACCAATCTAGATACTAGATAACAAGTTCCCTTTTAAGCAGTTGCAATTCATTTCTCACAAATAAACACACTGCCTCATCACAATGTCCATGTAAGTAAGAATTTTTCATTATGAAAAACCACCTAGCATTTGAAACATACTGACAGTGTACGATTTGACGTTAACCAAATGGTTAAACACATGCAGTTTCTTTGTTTAACAAAATAGTAACTAATTATAATTTGATCAATTTAATTAAAATATCCTTACTTTATTATCTGTCTAAAGTATCCAACTTTAATTAAAATAAAGTTCATTTAGTAAATAAAATTAAAATCAAAACTAATTTTGGTAAATAATTAGAATACATAAGAATACTATTGTCTAAAATTTTTTTTCTCATCAATAAATTGAAATACAGTAATATTAGAAAAATAACCCATGACATCATAGCTCATTTAGAAATAGGACAATCACCAATTGCTTTATTTTATTAATAAATTTCTCTAGAACATGAAAAAAATTTACAACCGTCTTGATTAGTTCAGAAATCAAGTAATATATCTGATTAAAAGAAATCACTAAAATTAGACTGAAGACAAATGTTAAAATATATCAATACAATTTTTATCATTAATAAAATAAAATAAACAATTTTGACATACACCATACCGCAGAGTATTCTGAATGAATCCATAAATGAACTCCTAAACTTGTCAAGAAAAGTCTATGGATCCATTATACTGACATCTAAACTTGTAAATTTGATTACTTTCAGACATTTGAACCCTGAATTGAACCTTATAGATACTCTAGTTATGTCCAGAGTTATTCAATTTACAAGTTCAAGTGTTTTGGGTGGTTCAATGTTAAGCCTAGAAGTAGACTCCTCATGACTACTTTAGATAATATTAATAAGCCAAATAAATGGTCTAAACTTTGAGATGACCAAGTGAGAGTATAAGTCGTCCACACCCTTTCTCTTGTTGGAGGACTGGCTCTCCATCTTCAGCAGAGAAAACACAAGATGCAACTTCAGTGAGTAGCCTAATGATAATTGTTTAAAGCTATAGAATTTTGAGCTATAGACTTACAGTTAAGTGACTATAATGCAACCAGAAAATTGATACCTAAACATTTACTTGCTAAAGGTTTGATGTTCAATTGTAAAACAAAATGCAGAGAGAAACTAAAGAAGTTAAACAGAATCTAATTTATCTTACCTTAATAGAAGCAACATATTGGAACTTAACAACAATGAAGGAAAATTAGAGAAACGGATAAATTACCAAACAGGTCACTCTTCTGGTTTAAATTATCACTAAATAATTAAAAACTCAAAACTGGATCTTAAATTAGCAAAACTACACCAGCAATTATATTATTCCTAATAAATCACACTACAACAAACACTTAATTCAAAGAAACAAAATAA
Source organism: Excoecaria agallocha (assembly GCA_037975025.1). Classification (NCBI taxonomy): domain Eukaryota; kingdom Viridiplantae; phylum Streptophyta; class Magnoliopsida; order Malpighiales; family Euphorbiaceae; genus Excoecaria; species Excoecaria agallocha. The sequence continues at coordinate 39,015,154 of CM075814.1, forward strand.
TTCTTAACCAAATTTCAAAATTAATTTAATAAATTTCACAGAGGCAATTTTTGTAGTCACATACCATTTGAAGTCAAATTCTTGCATTTTTCCTCATTGTAGTCCATTACTGTGCTCGTCGGAGCCTTGCCGGAGCTTGACCGGAGTTTTGTCGGCGTGAAAACGACCACACCCAAAGGTACCCGATGTCAAGAGGATTCCAGCGGCGGTAGTTACGTGCCCAACGGACTCCGTTTACAGCGTAGATCTACACTGGAAGTCGCAGATGCATTTATTGTCAATCTGCTTGGTTCTGGTGGATGACAACCGGAGGAGGGTGCTGCTGGACTTGCCTAACCGCCAGAAGTTCGTCGGTGCTGCTCGACCCACCAGTCGCTGCCGTATGAGGCCGGAAAGGAGTGGCAATTTTGGCCTAGGAGAAGCAATCGGGGAGGGCGTTGGATGCCGGAGCTAATGGAGGAACCGACCGTTGGGGAAATACCGGTGACGGAACAGCCGCCGTCGATGGAATAGCTGGCGTAATGCCACCGACGAAGCAACCCCACCCCTGCGCTCTTCCAGTTCCCAATCCCCGATCTTCTCTTCCCCTCTCCTTTCCTTTCCCTTTTCATTTAATTTTTTTATCTCTTTTTCTCTTTTCTTTTTGGCCCTGATGGTTCCATCTAGAGGATTCTAGGATTTCTATAATTTCAAGTAAAGCATATATATATATATATATATATATATATATATATATATATATATATATATATATATATTTATTTATTTATTTATTTATTTATTTATTTATTTATTTATTTATTAAGATGGACATTGCGATGTTTTTTAAAAGCTAGCTAATGATCAAAATAGCAGGACTAATTAATTATAAATCAAGTAATTATTAAGATGAGAAAGTGTTTATAAAATAAATAAAATGATTATGGATCCATGGACAACCTTAATTATATTTAATACTGATTAATTTATGGGTTGAAAAAATTCGATGATTTGAAAAATAAACAAGGAATAAATTAAAGAAAAAAAATATTTGTTAGGGACTAAAATAGTAAATTGTGGCAAATATAATATGAAAAAAGAAAATATGAAAAGGCCAATTCGTGAAAATATTTGTTTGGCATTGGCATTGGCATTGGCATTTTTCTTGGTTTATGATCAAAAGTTTACAAAATAAAAATAAATTTCAAAATTTTTCATAAATATTTTAAATAAGATAATAAGTTTTATATTACTATTTTACAAATATTTATTTTTATTAATCTTCATAATGTAATTATAATAATTGTAACACATAGTTTATGTGTAAAATTAAATTAAAATAATTATTAAGCATAAATATGCATATAAATTTTTTATTAATATTATAATTTAATCTTAATTGGTAATGATAAATATGTATTTTTATTTTTCATTTATATTATAATGTTTGGAATAATTGAAATTATAAATTTTTGAAAAATAGGCAAATAATATCATATAAAATATTTTTTAAAAAATTATTAAAAATAATTAGCAAACATAAATATGTATGTATATTTTTTATTAATATTATAATGTTGGGTAAAATCAATAAATAAAATTATAAATCTATTTAAAAAATTAAATGAAAATAGATAAATAATATAATATAAAATAAAATAATTTTAGCGACGATATTTTCGACGTATTTTCGTCGCTATGTTTCTGAAACTTAATTTTCAAAATTGAAAATATAGAAACAATTTTAGCGACAAAATATACTGTCGCTAATCCGTCGCAAAAAAAAGGCGCCATTCTTTCCCGCCAAATTTAGCGACTGTTTTAAGTGGTTAGTCGCTATTTCGTCGCTAAATTTATGACAAATACATTTCCACGACTAAAATTAGAAATAGTCGCTAATTAGCGACGGAAATTGATCCGTCGCTAAATTTAGCCGCTAATTCGCTGTTTTTTTGTAGTGTTAAAGTACCATGAGCAATAGGAGAGTGAGAATCAAAGTTACACTGACAACCCAAAGAGCCCTCCGAAGAGAACTAGCAACCAGAATCCCTCCAGAGACCGCACAAAACATAAGAAAGACTTCATAAATTCTACAAAACAATAGTATTATATCATTGTTCCGTGATTAGTAATCAAAAATTTCAAAAAGATTATCTTTTCTTACCATGTTGTCACAAAAGTATATCAAAATTAACAAAACCCTAAAACCCAAGTGAAAATTCAAAATAGAAAAAATAAAAAGCATAAAATAACAAACAAGCAAAAAGAGAGAAAAAGAAAAATT